>PVJH01035828.1:0-19266 GCA_004026705.1 Nesogale talazaci
TGGATGAAACCAGCGAAGAAGACAGGACCCGTTTCTCTATGCCAGAATGGCAAAGAACAGACTCTCTCCTAGGGCATGCCACTAGTGCTGCCTGTGGACTCTTTCAGAACCCCAGCTTGGCCCTTGCTTGGGGGCCCAAGGCACTGTGGCCACTGCAGTTCCTCCTGTCCTGGCCCTGCCAGGCGGCTCTGAGGGAAGCCCTGTGAGCCTGGCCATGAGCAGCGAGCGCATTGGTGGATCTGCTTTCACCCCCTCAGTCTCCTCTCTGGAGGGCAGCTCCTCCCCTGTGGCCAGCAAGCTTGCCCTCTGGCGCTGGTGACTGCTCAGTGTCCCTCAGGGGCAGAAATTTCTCACTGGATCCTCTGTCATGAAGTGCAATTGGCCAACTCATGCTATTGTCTGGGCTGTTATCAAGGGGACACTAGAAACCCTGTCTGCCCTGAATGCCAACCTCAGGCACCACCCGCAGCTCTCCATGCAGCCCCTTCTTGGTGAAGCTGCTGCAGGAAAAGGGGTCCTTCTGCTTCTAGGCCAGGGACCCGGCCTCTCTCCTACACTGAGCACCTCTTCAGCCAACAGGCAGGCTAGGCTGCCACCCCGAAGCCCCACGACCCAGGACAGACAGAGGCTGCCACCCATGCAGGTAGGCCGAAGTCTCAGAGGGCACAGTCCCTCAGAGTCCTAGGACCTGAGCACCGGCCCAGATGCCCAGGCAGGCTCACAGCCTCCACTGACCCCACCCGAGGAGGACCCCAGGGGAGGAAGTGGAGGACTGATGAGAAATTGCCACCTTCAAGGATAGACCACCAATAAGGGACCAGTTAACTCTGGAGACAGCTTAGCGTTTCTATTTCAGAAATGGTGCCCAATTGTCATGAGCATCTCCCTCACAATCAAGATCAAGATCAATCTGGCGGGCGGCCTCCTCTTCGGGCTTCAGAGGCCACACTAGGGTCCTTGGCAGCAGATCCGCGCCCAGCAGGGAGTTCCCAGGAGGCCCCAGCAATTGGGTACTGCAGGGTAGCTTTGCTCCACAGGCTCCTGGCTCTGGGGGTGGGGGGTGGCTGGTCCCGCTGTCCAGTCAGTTGGAATATGCTGCACCCCAGTCTGTCTGTCACAGACAGTCTGTCTGTCACTGGGCAGGGTCTGGCTCTGGACACTGCTCCCTGAGGGAGCAGGGTTGATGCTGCCTCCCAGAGACTCAGCATTCCCTGAATGGAGCCTTCCTCCCCATGCACCCTCCCTGCCCCCTCTCCCACGGAGACCCAGTGCAGAGGCCAGAGAGGAGTGTGGAGGAGCACCAGGTTGTCCCTGAAGGCTGCCCCAGCCTCACCCCTTTCTGCAGCTGCTGCTGCTGCCATGGGGCAGGACAAGGGCAGGGCCCCGCACCCCTTGTCTTCTCCTGGAGCTCAGGCTGGGCAGAGAGCAGGGCTCCAGCTACGGTCCAGGATGAGGGTGGTTGGCAGAAGCCCCAGGCCGCCTCCAAGCTCAAGGTCACTCTGCTCCAGGGTCCTGACTGAGCCCCCAGCCAGGACAGGAGCCTCCCTTCCGAGTGCGCCTCACTGCTCAGTGCTCAGCCGCTCAGAGAACCAGGGGACTTATGCTCTCCACTGGTTTGGTAAATAAAAACAAATGCTGGAAGCAATGAAATCGTGCCTGTAAAAGCGAATGCCAACATGAAAAACCTGTTTTGAATCGGCTATTCTATTTAACATTATTCATTTTTGTTCATTAGTCATTGATCTCCTCAGTACTCCTTGTACTACATATCTGCACTTGACACGTCTTCTTGTAAATCGCAGGTTGGCTTATGGAAGAACACAGAGCACTTTGCCATCCAGATTCGTTTTAATGTGTTGATCCAGGTTTTTATGGAAGGATTCACTTTTCTGCCAAGATTTCGTTTTCACCAAAAGACCTTTTCTGCCTAATATTCATTTTTTCCCATGTATTGATCACATACTTTCCTTTTTAATCTGATATAATATCCTGATATGATCAACAATATCAATTCATTCATCAGCGGCATTCATTTTTAATGAATGGTCATTCTTCAATGCTGCACCAATAAAACTCATGACCATCCCCTGCAATCAGACGTCCAGGGATGGAACAGAAAGTCGCCGGGGAGTCCAGAGGCAGGACTCGTTACGGGCGCAGACCGTCTCCTCTCTCTCCCTGGAAGCTGCTGTGGGCTTGCACTCGCAGACCTTGTGATTACCCAGCACCGTGTAAAGAGCCAGGAAACAAGGCCCCTTTCCCCACCTGGGGACATAAGTTCGTCTTTTGACCACTCGCCCTCTTGCAGTGTGCACATACTAATTTTGTGTATGTATCAAACACTATTCTGTCTTTCCAAACCCTCGTCCTTTTGTTACCAATGGCTTTGTGACACATGCTCGCTCATCGGTAATATTCCTTCTCCTCTGAATACTTTCCCTTCCTTTCACTTGATCACATCCATTTTCCATGAAATTCATCTCCTTCTTAGATTCTTTTTTAATACTAGTCTTCATCAACAGAAAATGTCTTCACCTTTCACCTGATTCCTATAGTCTTTAACTGTGCACTTCTAGCTCAGTTTGGAAAGTCTTGTTTAAAAGTAACACATGCACACAAAAGGAATGCCAGCACACGCAAAGAGGAAAATATCTGTCTGGGTGAAGCCCTTGACCAGTTACTGGATAATCACAAACTCTACCGTTTGAGACCAGCACCAGCTGCCTAGGAGAGAGAGGCGCCTGTCTGTGTCTGTCAAGAGTGACACTTCCACACCCCCAAACCCACAAGGGCAGTTCGGCTCTGTCAAGATAGGTGTGAACCTAGGACACCACGGGGATAAGATTAGGGTCATAATATAAAGATGGTCAGTGTATTGAAAAGTAGTAGTGACAATAACAACAACAAAATTCCAGTTAGAAAAACAAGAGAACATGGGAATAAAATGAAATGTTGCTTTTAAAAAGAATCACTCAGTTCATGGCTATATGTATAAGTAGTATTGGTAAATGTGGATATGGACAGAAAATTCAATCTTCTTATAATAACAGGTACTGGTCAAGAAAACACGACTGGGACTGGATCCCGGTGGCATAGTGGTTGTGTGCTGGACTGCAGTCCACAGGGTTGGCAATTTAAATCCAACAGCAGCTCTGCAGGAGCGAGGCTGGCCATCCTACTCCCACCAGGGGGCAGTGATGTCCACAAAAAAAAGAATAAAACACGACTGCTACAACGGACTCTTGGAGGGAAAGCGAATACCGGTTTGAAGTCAGAATATTGGTTGAAAGTATTATGCAGACAAACCACTACTGGGGAAAAGGGAGAGTGGTGAATAAAAATGGCGATGACTAAGTGGCTGTATGGCTCACATTTCGATAAGATAAGAGGAAGAGCGATAAAAGTATAAACTTTGGTAACAAATTCAGAGTGTCAAAAAGAAGAATTTATCGACGTTGGTTAAAAACATGTATGTGTGGAAAAGGGAACAGAAAATGCAATTTCCTGTGTCAGCTTTAATGTGGACTGGAGATAAGCGACAAGTGGCAAAACCTGCTGAAAAGAAGCACAGGAGTGGCCCGAGGCTGTCAAGGAGCCACCACTACCCCTCTGCCATCTTCACTGCCCACCTGGGCCCAGGGATGCTTCCTGCAGGCTCACTAGAGGGCTTGCCCAGTCTGAAGCTGGCTCCTGCTCCTGGGGAGCAAGTGAGGGCTTGGGGTGTGGAGGATTTCTGCACCACAAAGACTGCAAACCTGCTGTAAGGTGGATGAGGCTGCCTCTTGCTTCTCTTGAAGCAAATCCCCACTTAGGAAAATCTGTTCTTTAAGCAAGTGGGGACTTCCTCCACAATCCATGGGACTTCTGTCACTTTAAACCAGGAGTTCTTCCACCTATCTCAGTGCAGAGCATCCTGACAGGGAGAACAGAAGTGGAAATAGCAAAATAAAAAGGTGGAACTGACACATGTGTACTGGGCCTGGCCTGATTTCTGAGGGGCTGGCTTCTGTAAGAAGGCAGTTTGGTGTTGCTGGTGCTGTTTCTTTTGGTGTTGTTGTTGTTCTTGTCTCTTGAGGTTTATTAAATTCTCCAAATGCAGTCAGGGTCTGTGAGACCAGGGAGTCCAGCTCAAGGCACAAGATCAGTGCTCCCCTAGCTAACTTTCCCTGGGCAGGCAGCAGGGGAAGAGATAGGGGGTGAGAGGTGGGGGTGTTTCCAGGGAGGCTCGGGGGAGACCCACAGTTCTCAAAGCAGGCAGCTCCTCTGGCAGCTGTAGTCAGCATCATCCCAAGGGGACCTCTAAGGACCCAGGGGTGGCCTATTCATTCCAAAGCCAATGCCGCTACAGGGAAGAAGAGACAGAGCAGCCCCTTATGCATGGGCAGGAAACTAAGAGTGTCCACCCTTCTGAACTGTCCAGTGCCGTTGTATCTGTCCGAGCATAGAATTCCCATGTGTTTGATAACAGTCACCAGTCCAGCCTACAGATGAGACATGGACATTTCAAAGACATGGACATTTTGGTCTTAGAGAAGGAACATAGCTCCTTCCATTAGAACAGAACATTCTGTCCAATCAGGGGCTTCTCCAGCAGCTGCTAGCTTCTCTACGAGGGAAAGGAGGCACCAGCTTTAGGTCAGTAGTCACAGCTTCTGGAAATCCCCATTGAGATCAGGCTTTCTCAGTCCCTGAGGTTTCCTGATAATCATTGTTCAGACACAGAGTCTTCAGGGCAGCAGTGATGCCTATATGCGAGGCAGCAGGCAGGTTTCCTGGGTGGGGTCCAGCCCAGGTGGGTGAGGCAGACCTGTCTGCACTGTCTCCACACTTGCAAAGCCAACCTCCCCTGTCACCCTGAGGGAATGCTTCTTGGGGGGCCCCTCAATACTATCTAGTTGTCCTTCTGTCCCTGCAGTTCCTGTTTGGTTAAAAAATAGCAGTGACAAAAAATGCCCTTTTCCTGGTGAAAATCCTCCACATGTAGGTTGAAATGTCATATTTTCTGGAAGGACTAAGGTAAGGTTGCTGAGTCCTGGGCGGCATTTCCCAGGAGGAAATCCTGGATTAGCATAAGAAAGCAAATTCAGTTACAGGGTTACAGAGTGATTGTCAATGTAGGAGGATCCAGCCTTGCAAGCAATTGGGAGTGTCTGTGATGCAGAAATCATACACAGCCTGAATGCTCATGCCCAAAGGACTTGACTCTGGGACAGGGAATCCTGGACAAGTAATAACTTATGCCAACAGAAAAGCAGCCCTTTTCTTATCAGAAGAAGCCTGCTTCTGATACATACATCATGGCTTCAATAGGCATAGATATACCTATATAGATACAGTGATATTTATTTATTTATTTATTTGGGGGGGGCCTCACTGCCCTCTGGTGGGAGTGGGAGGCTCAACTTTGCTCCTAGAGAGCTGCGGCTAGATTTGAAAAGTCAGTGGACCACAGTCCCGAACTCAACCACTAATCCACTGGTGCTCAACCCAATTATCTTTTATTATAATAAGCATATAGAGAGCATAAGAGAGATAAAATAATAAGAGTCAGACTCATTTGACATCAAGGCAATATGCTAACCTCTGCCCACCTTGGTGGTTCACCTGGAGAGAGAGACAGGAGAGGGGATTACATGATGAGGGAGGGGGGCCAAGAATGCCCTGCGCTGAGGGACAGGAGAGAGGCAGGAGAGAGGGTGAACATTAATTTTCCCTCTTTAAATAACCTTAATGGAGGGCATAGGAGCCCTATCATCACTGGTCAGGACATGCAGCAAGAGGAGCCTGTCCTAGGGCTAACTGGTGACAATGGCTTAAGGATGCTGTGGCAGTCATGTGCTTATGTTAATTTTATGATTGAAATATAGGGGTGGAGTCTAGCCTGTTAATCTGAAGATAGCCATTGAGTAGCCGATGACGCCTCTGTGTAGGCATGGTTTTCTCCTGATGTGTCTGGGAAATCTAGTGCTACCTTCCTGAGCTGTTGGGAGTTAGTCTGAGAGACGATGAATCACATACAAGACAAGATGGCAGCGTCCTAGAAACTGGAGGAGCCATCAGAGAGACCACACGGCTTTGCCCTGATGGAGCCATACCTCTGAAGCTGGGGCGGCCACATGGAGGCCTCTGCCAGCAATGAGTTGCTTCTGCTGTTGATAGACCAAGCCCTGGAAGTGAGGAGCCATGGGGAAACCCCTGCCAACACTGGGACTCTGCACCCACTGTCCTGTGATTCCAGAGTTGGAAGGAGACTTTATAGACTGATATCTGGCATATGGGTTAATATCGGGCTTATGACTTTGTACTGGACTGGATTACGATGCTTTCTTAATGTCCTGTTTCTCTTATATAAAAATCTTTTCCTTATATCTGTATGCATGTCTATGAAATTTGTTCTTTTGGTCTACCCGGACTAACCCAGATGCCTAGGTGACTAAGAGCACAAGGTTGTGATAAGAGAAGACCTCAGACTCCTGGGGGTAGATCAACACATCTGTCTTGTTAGGAGTCATTGACAATGGCCCTTGCATCCCACCTACAGACCTCTAGAGAAGCAAACCATCATCCTAACAGCAAGGAAGAGAGCTTTACCTTGAGTCACACAAAGGTCTCTGATAACTGGGAGCATCAGGGAGACTCACTAACATAACTTACACACTAAATGCTGGTGAATAATTTGCTTAATATTTTGGTGTATGTAATTGTGGAAAAGTCCTGTCTTCACCCCACACTCTACTCACTAATAACAAAAGGGCAAAAATGAAAACAAAGCAGAGCATAACTCAGTGCAGGCTAAACAATGCCTAAGCTTCTCCACCCTTTAGGACAGAGTGCACCTTCCAGATGTACTGTTTTCAGAGAGCCGAAGCCTCATCTTTCCCTTCTCTGAAAGATTTCAACTGCTGACCTTGTGGTAGCAACTCCAGAAGTTACTACTAAGCCTCCAGAACCTGAGCCTCCTGGGAGCTGTGTGCATTCCAGTGGGTCCCAACTACAAGGAACAATGCAGGACCTGGAGGCAGCCTCACCATTGCAACCCCAGACAAGGGTACAGTACTGTCTTAGGGCTTTGACAAAGGGGGCTGGGCGGAGAGAGAAGCAGTGTAGAGCAGTCACTGAGCACCAGGCCACCTGCTCTAGTGGCTGTAGAAGTGCCTGTGGGGAGCCCCCACTGGGTTCTGGGGGAGGGGCCACCTTCCCCCACCCAGGCTGGCAGGGACCCCTAAGTAAACTAGCAGGAGTAGAAAAAGCCATTGGACCTTGTGTGGATTTCTAAGTAAGGTGACGCGCTCGCTGTGCCTACAATTCCGGCTCAGGTCAGGGTGGGTCTATCTGCTGTGTCCTGTCCCTGAACCCGCTGTAGCAGCTGCTGTGTCCGTCCTTCCGTCTCCTGGAGGAGATTCCTGTTTTCACCAAACTTTTCCCGTACCACACGCAGTGTCTTTTCCGTGGGAAGTGCGCGGTGAAGAGCTCAGTCTCCTCACATGGAGCATTACATATTGTACAAAAACTGCCCGAGATGCTCTCAAATCAAATGGCCTATCTCGCCCCCTCCCCGTCGTCTCCGGTCCTCGTTGCATCCTCCCTGGCCATAGAGCGGGAAGGTAGGCAGCCTTCCTATCAGGCAGAATCCTTTTGTTTTCTTTCTTTCTTTCTCCGCATCACTGACCTACCGGGATTAGGAAGCCCAGCCTTGCTCCTGGAGAGCTGCTGCCGGTTTTGAACCACCAACCCTGTGGGCCTCAGTGTCACACACAACCACCAAGACACCGGGGCTCAGCTCAGGCAGAATCCTCTAGGAGGGAAATCAATTCCCAGCGATGTAGTTATTTAAAAATTGAACACTTTATCATTGAACCACCTCCCCCCACTCCACTGCTCTGGACTACTTTTTGACCTATTTATATTTTGTTCTGATTTTCCTTACAGAACATTCTTTCTTTCTTTCTTTCTTACTCTTGTTTTATGATTGCTGTTGGGTTTTGTTGTTGCTGGTAGGTGCATGTTTTCTCTATTGAAATCCAGGACAGGTAAATCTGTAGGGATGGTAAATGAATGCATGTTTTCTTGGGGGTATGCAGAGGTTGGGGATACTGTGGATCTAAATGTATGAGAAGAAAATGTCATAAAATTGATTATGAGTATAATTGTGAAATTATAATATGACTGAAGTATTGCATTTTATGGGATGTAATTGCATGCCAATAAAAATATTATATCCATCAATACATAAACACCCACTTAAAAATCATTTTATTGGGGGCCCATACAGCTCATCGCAATTCATCATCCATCCATTGAATGTCAAGCACGTTTGTACATTTGTTACCTTCAACATACTCAAAGCATCTGTTTTCTATTTAAGCCCTTGGAATCTGCTCCTCATTTTCCCCTCCCTCCCTGCTCTCCCCTCTCTCACAAACCCTTGATAATTTATAAATTGTTAGTACTTTGTCATATATTACCCTGTGGAATATGTCCCTTTCGCTTTTTAGCTTCATATGTACATGTATGTGTATGTGTATATGTATATATATAAATATAGTGGTGGCCATGTGCTTGATGTCAATTTCATGATTGGAAGTCTAGGGATGGAGTCTAGCCTCTGAATCTGGAGATAGCCATTGAATAGCCAGTGAGACCTCCGTGTGGGCATGGTTTTATCCTGAGAATTCTGGGAAATCTCACAATATTTTCCTGTGGAGATGAGAGGCCATCTTCCCAGTTGTTGGGAGTCAGTCTTCGAGACAACAAACAACTGTCAAGACAAAATGGCAGCATCTGAGGAGCTGGGGGAGCCAGAGGAGAAGCCACATGGCTTTTCCCTGATGGAACCAGACCTCTGAAGCTGGAGAAGCCACGTGGAAACTCCTGCCAGTGCTGAGTTGTTTCTACCACCAGTAGATGCTGTTGATGGACCCTGAACCCTGGAAGCAAGGAGCCATGGGGAGACACCTGCAAGCACAGAGATTCTGCACCCACTGACCTGTGAGTTCGTGAGTCGGAAGGAGACTTTAGAGACTGGTATCAGGCATATAGGTTAATATCAGACTTAGGACTTGAACTGGACTGGGTTGGGATGCTTTCTCAATGTTCCATTCCTCTTGTATGTAAACCATTCCCTCATATGCATATGCATGTCTATGAATTTGTTTTTCTAATCTACCCGGACTAGCACATATATTTTTACTGTAAAGAAATCTCTGAACATGCCCACTTGCCTTGGTTACCTTAGAAGTGATTCCTGCCTAGTCTTGATTTCCTTATCTATTCCCATGCCAGCAGAATTTTTGGGTGGTGCGACTTCTTGGCACAAATGGTGCCTAATCAAAGTCTGGAGATGTGAAGCCAGATGGGGAGGGGGCCTCAAAAGAAAACCAGACTATCTTCTTCTGCAAAATCAGCATTGCAACCTCATAGAGTGTAGTTGTCTTGTGAGACCGATGATATTATTGTGAGACAAAGTTCACTCAAAGACAACTTTGAAAATTAAATTAATTCTTAAGATTTCTCATCACTAACTTGCCCTCTTCTACCCAATTGCCCACATTATTTTTGCCATCCTGCTGTCTTGTGACAGCTCCTCATTTTCCGCTCCACCGTGCTCCTCTCCCAAAAACCCTTAATGATGTGCACAATGTTACTATCTTTTCATATTATACACTGTCCAGTTTGTCCTTGCTCCACCCAGCCCCTGTTGTCAGCACCCCTGAGAGGAGGTCATATGTTGATCCCTGAAATCAGTTCCCCCTTGTACTCGACCATCCCTCTACACCCTCCACCCCAGTATCACCACTTCCCCCACTAGTCCTGAGGGATCATCTATCTTAAGTTTCCCATGTTTCTGACTCAATGTACATCCCCTGGTCTAGCTGGATCTGTCTAGTAGAATTAGGATCATGATAATGGGTGGGAGGAAGCATTTGAGAACCAGAGGAAACTTGGACAATTCATTGTTACTACACTGTACCTGGACTGGCTCATCTCCTCCCAGCAACCTCTCTGGAGGAGGATGTCGCTTCACTTATTGACGGGTTTTGGGTCCCCAGTCTGCACTATCCTGATTTATTAGGATATAATTTTTAGTTCTTTGATGCTTGATACCATATCCAATTAACACCTCGTGGTTGCACAGGCTGGTTTGTTTCTTCCATCTGGTCTTGCTTCTGAGCTGGATGGCCACTAGTTTCCTTTCAAGCCTTTAACACACTTTTAAGACACTACATCTTTTGATAGCCAGGCACTATTAGGCTGAAAAGCAGCATAAATCCTGTTCTGCCTTAGCAGAAACTGTACAGCCCGAGCCCTCCACCCTGCCCCAGAGGAAGCCCAGGGCATCTGTGGCAGTGAAGTACACTCTGCCTGAGCTCTGCTGTGCTGACTAGCATCCTGTACACATGCTCACACATCGTGGCTGGACCCTGGAACACTCCTGACATGGTGCACCTTGGCCTGCCTTCCTCAACACGCTTCCTTTGCTGACGGCTTCAGAGCTTCCTGCATTGGACAGCTTGGTCATTGAACTGACTTTGGGTTCAATGACCTTTCTGTCAGAGACTGAGCAATTGTCATATTTCTTTCTGACTTTCCCTGTCTCCATTGATGAAAGAGTTTCTCCTTCTCCCCGGCCCTGTGTGCTGGGTCCTTGGCATTGAGGTGTGTGGGTCCAGTCAGGAATGAACAAAGTGTGCATGCCCTGGAGCAGGAAGAGCAGCAGGGCAGAGGGGAAGGCAGAGCTGTCAGGGTCTGTGAGAAGAGAGTCACGTCATGGGAATGAACGCTGTGCTCATTTGTCTGAGATGACAGTCCTCCGCATCCAGGGGTCAGGCATAGACCAGACCAGAAGCATCAATAGGGCACCTTGGGTGAGCTGAGAAGGACCTTAGTTTACAGGGAGACAGGGAAGAAACCGGCCATGTGTCTTTGAGGTGGAAGCCCAGTCTTGTGTCTTTTGAATTGACAAGTAGTCTTTTAAAAACATGGAAAAATAGATGGAATCTTAGCCACCACTTAACTCTAGTTACAGCAGAGGCATCAGTCATTCCAGTTCTTTGTGAGCTTCCACATGGCGTCCTCTGACAAGTTGGGTGACCATGTGGGGCTCAGCCTTTCCCTGTGGAGCAAGTCTCTTGGAGAAGGAAACACGCACATACTGACATGCCCGCCAGGCTGGAACATTCCTGAAACTGTGCACATGGCTGCACTCTGTCCACACACCGGTGACTATCCGTGTTCTGCCAGCATGGGAGGCCCAGTGCATGGGAGCCACAGAGATTGGCCTATGTGGGCCAACTGGACACCGTAAGTTTGGAAAGCAGCCCCAAATGATAGTGATTTGCCTGTCCTTTAGCCCAAGCTCAAACTCCAGGAGGACCTTTATTCACCTCAGAAGAAGCAGAATGAACTCAAAGCAAGGTCCAGTGGAGCCAGGACTGGGCAGGACATACCTATGGAGTTCATATAGACATGAACCCAGAGCCCCTCTGGAACCCAGGCCACTGCCAGAAGCAGCTTTAAAACCAAGCCTGAACATCAGGGAAAACTCTAACCATCAGCCGATTACCAATCCTGCTTTGTTCACAACCCACCATGTGACCCCTTCCACCTGTGTCCCTCTGGGACCCCCTGGGAAGGGGACTCACATCCCTCTGCTTTGCTCTACTGACATCCTTCCGGCACACCTTGCTCAGGTCCTTGGCCCTGTGTGAGAAGAGTATTCCTGATGCTGTTTTTCGTCTACTGAGGATGGCAGAGTTTTCTGGATTTGAAAACCATTTCATTGATTTGATATTGTTGCAGACTGCCTGTGGGATCCAGCCCACATCAGGATAGGTTCTAAGCAGTGCTTGCTCAATTGAAGGGAATTTTGGAAATGTGTTTTGAGGTGTTCACCTCCTCCATTATTTCTTGGGAACCAGGTCTGAATGGAAGAGACAGAGATTATAGTCTTCCACCAACTTTCTCAGTGTCTGACATGCAAGACCCTAATTACAGGTAACCACAGACATAACAAAGTGGGCAGTATTCTAACCCTGGTGATTCTGGAGTCCATTGGGAAGCAACCTAACACCAGTGCTGGGGCTGCTAAGGAGGAGTGGCTGTCTCCTGAGCAGGGAGTAAACTAAGAACATGTCTGCTTCTATAGAAAAAGCTGCCAGGCAGGTAGCCATTGGTCACATCCTTGAAAGAGGTAACTTGTAGGTAGCACTATTGTGGGAGGATATGATGGGGATGGTTGTTAATTATTAGAATGTAACTGGGACTCATTTCCAACTCACAAATGTGAAGGTCTTGCTCCCCCCACAAACCTGACCTTCCAGGCCTCTTAAATATGAGAGCAAAGAATTTGTCTGCATACACTCTCTTCCTGTTGCTTGGTTTCCCGCATTGCCCCCTTTTGTTTTCTATATAAACCTGAAAAGAGCCACCTAGGCTATATTACTTTCTTTTCCACACTCCTTAGCTTTCTACAGAAGCAGCATATCATTGCAAGCCCAAACAATCGTGAGCAATGCAGTTAGGCTTGTGCCTAAACTATGGGAAATGCTTTGGGTCCACTGTGGGAACAGATCCAGCTCACAAGGAAGTGAGGACGAAGGAGTCAATTTCAATCGTGAACTCAGCCTCCTGAGACCTGGCTGAACAATGATGATCTTATTGCTTTTGTGAGGCTTATATATGTTTCATTGACCCATTACATCATATTACATGGCTTCCAAACATATTCTTATATGGTCATGAGTTTGCAGCATGAAAAACAATTGGCCCACACTGTGGACTATGCAGATGAGATGCTACCAGCAGGGTTATGTAAATGAGACAAGGCTGGCTGAGCCATCCATTCAATTGTCTTATAAACTATTTTGCCTAATCACAGCATTACAGTCCACTATCAACCAATCATATTACTGGAGCTTGGCAGTAACTATGGGGAAGCTAGAAGTGTTCTGATAGGCCATGTTTCATTGTTTTAAAGCAGAAGGATATTAGGTGAGCTGGCTTGGGGTCCTATTGTAAAGGAAGTTTCAGCTCCTCGCTGCAACCCTTCTGGAGGATGATGTCGCTTCCCTTCTGACAGGTTTGGGGTCCCCAATCAGCACTCCCCTGATTTATTAGAATATAATTTTTAGTTCTTTGATGCTTGATACCGTCCCTTTGACACCTTGTGGTTGCACAGGCTGGTGTGCTTCTTCCATGTGGTCTTGCTTTTGAGCTGGATGGCCACTTGATTCCTTTCAAGCCTCTAAGACCCCAGATGGCTACATCTTTGCTGTTGACTGATAGATTTTTGGCTTTTGTGCTAAAAGAGATTGGAAACTGGGTATGAGATGGGAAAGAGGAATGGTATTGAAAGAGGCCAATGGTGTCTGGGGACAATCAGTTGGGAAGTCTCCCATATGTCTGGGTTATTTAGGGCAGCAGCGGACAGGAGGAGGGTGCGGGTGGTGGTTTGATGGCGGAGAGCAAGAACACAAAGGATACTGGGAAAGGACAAGTGGGTAGGAAACAGTTTCATTGGAAACTAGCCCCTAACTTGGATGGGAGATCTCTACCCAGTCACGCCACAGGTTATGAGGGCATGATAAGAAAGGTGTGAGAAAAAAAAGGGGGGGGGTGCTGAGTCCCGGTGGCACAGTGGTTGAGTGCAGGACTTTGGCCCACAGGGCTGGCGGTTCAAATCCAGCAGCAGCTCTCGAGGAGCAAGGCTGGGCCTCCCATTGCCACCAGAGGGCAGGGATGCCCCATCCCACTCCCACCCCCCCAAAAAAAAGGAAAAGAAAGGAGTGAGAAAGAGAATTTTTTATATTTACAAACAAACGGAGGGTCACTAGAAGTTTTGAAGGCCCGCTGTCTTTACCCAAAGCCATGCCCTGGGAAGGAGAAATGAGGCCAGAGAAGGGGGAAAAAAACTGAGAAGCTGGCCCCTGTGTTTACTAAAAGGAGACTGGTTTGCTCACTACCTTGATTGCCGTCTGAGGCTCAGTGAGGGTCACTGGGGTTGTTGAATTTGGGGATCTTCAACCCCTTTAGGGGGCCAGCCCCAGTAGCATCTATGGCAGGTGGGGCTTGGAGGGACTGTCTTTCCATGGCCACACACCAAGGGGCAGTCACTTCTCCAGTGTTCCTGCTGACTACATCCTGGGCAGGGTCTACTGGGTGGTCGAGGTTGTGGGCATTGTTTAACCAAATGCGCTCCTTGCACACATTTAAAGCAGGGTCCAGGAGGTGGACAGTTAGAGGCATGGCTGGATGCTTTCTGATCACTTCCTCCAGCTTGCCTTAGAGTTGAAACCAAGGCCTAGACCTGCCAGTGAGCCTGCTGGCATGCTCAGGACTCCCCGGCACTGAAAACTTTACCTGCCATATTTACCAAATCACGGATGGGGTCCAGAGGGCCATCCTCAGCTTTCTTCAGTTTCTTTTTCATATCAATAGCTGAATGAGTTATAAATTGAGAGATTAAAACTGCATCCTGCAAGGGAGTGACAAAAACAGATAGATAGATAGATACATACATACATACATACATACATACATAGATAAAAGGGCACCTTGATTCGGTGAACCAGAATTAGGGACTCTACAGGCCAACCCTGAGGTTCTAATCCCCAGTGAGTATTTGGATGAGCAAGGGAGTGGAAAAAGTAGGAAGATAGATAGATAGATAGATAGATAGATAGATAGATAGATAGAAAAAAACTTCGCTTCTGAAGAGACTAAAGCAATGACACAACAAAATCAGAAACCCAAATCCATCGGAACCTATTTTATTTTAAAGCCAGACACCTCCCTTGCCCAAACCAAAGAAGCAACAAAGCACCAAAAAGAAAAGAAAAGAAAAGAAAAGCACGTGTGTGTGCGCACATGCACACACACGCACACAGACACACGAGTCGCAGGGATGAAAGACCACATTCTGGCCACCACATGGATACAAAGCAATACGGCGAAGCCTATATAACATAGATGGCAGCTCAGAAGTTCCAACTGCTTACAGCAGCGAAGAGCTGAGGTTCTCTCCCCAGGTGCTTTGGGGTGTAGTGGGGGTGTGAGGAGGGGGAGAAAGGGAATATTAAGGGGTGCCATAATTTCGGATATGCTGAAGCTGTGCAGCGCACCCCTATCCAAGGAAACCACCGCCAGAAAGGTCGGTGGGTGGGTGGGTAGATGGATGGATGGATGGCCTGATGGATGAGAGTTTGATGGGTTATGAATCAATGGAGGCATGGAAGGATGGAAGGATGGAAGGATGGATGGATGGATGGATGGATGGATGGATGGATTCATGAATGTTTGGAGCAATGGGTGGATGGATGAAATGAAGGCTGTATGGAAGTGTGGAGGGTGTGATGGTTAGTTGGATGGATGTTTATCAGGATGGGTGGGTGAGGGATCGATGGAGGGCAGGAATGATTGAGGGAGTGAAGGATGCATGGCCGGACAGAGGGACAGAGGGTCGGTGGGACTGTCAGGCTGTTGGACAGACAGGGGGGTGGATGGACGAATGGACGTTTATAGGGCTGGCTGAATGGCTCAAGGGAGCGATGGTTGGCCAGAGGGTTGGAGGGTGTTGTGGGGGCTGGGGGAGGGGCGGGGGGCACCTGAGACTGGAGAGTGAGCAGTGGTAGTGTGGCCGTGTGATGGATGCACTCCGTCTCCCTGGGCTGCCCTGTGTGCTGCAGCGGGACCCAGACGCTGATGCTGACGAGGACACGGACACGGACACGGACGCGGACGCGGACGCCGAAGTGGGAGCCTCGCCGAGTGCTGGCCGCAGACGCCTTCTCGCCTTCTCCTGCTCCTTCTTCTTCTCGTCGCCTTCGCTCCAGGAGCCACTGAGCATCCAGGAGGCAGGAGGGGCGGGCCTGGTGCCTTTTATGCTCCTCTGCCGCCAGTTAGACAAAGCTCATTGGTCCGAGCCAGGGGGCGTGACCCGCGCCCGAGCAGGGGCGGGTGCGAGTGCACAATGGGATCCCGAAGGAGACCTGATATGGGCCAGGACTTCCTAGCCTCCGGAGGAGAGAGGGAGTCGGATCAGATGAGGACGCGACACCAGGAGGGTGGTGTGGGGCGTGGGGCAGGAGGACTGTGTCGGGGATTTTCGTGGGGTGGAACGAGGGACGGGGTGTCATTCCAGCGAATTCCGGGGCTCCGCCCCTCCCCAACATCGCCCCCTCTCCTCGTCGATCTCTGAAACCTTCCCCCCATCCCAACCCACCCCGCCCTACTGCCAGTGCTGGAACACAGATGGTCTTGCGGCTTCATATACGTAGCAGCCGCACCTCAAACGGCTTCAACTCCAAGGGCACTTGGAATTGGTGAAGCAGAATTCGGGGCTGTAAAGGCCAACCCTGAGGTGGTCCTAATCCCCAATGAGCAAGTGGGCAAGCAAGTAAATAGATAGATAGATAGATAGATAGATAGATAGATAGATAGATAGATAGATAGATAGTTTGATGGGTTATGAAATCAATGGAGGCATATAAGTATGGAAGGATGGATGGATGATCTGATGGATGAGAGATTGATGGGTCAGGGAATCAATTGAAGCATGGACGGGTGGATTGGTCGATCGATGATGGGTGAATTCCAGCATCGACAGAGGGATCGACTGATGGATGAGCAATTGATATGTGAGGTAATCACTGTACGCATGGAAGGATTGATGGATGGATTGATTTTTGGGGCAACAAACCAGCATCTCCCCCAAAAAGAACCACTCAAAGACATACACCTATATCTTAGGCCCATACCTATCTAACAAACCCCCCACCAGAACTCCTCTCTGGCCACTTTTCCACCCTGGACAGTGTGGGTTCCTCAAGAAAAATGTGACCAGGTCAAGTGCAAATTTTCAGCGGCTCTCCCCCACCTGCCTTTCCTACTGAGGTATGGGGTGATTGGAGGTGGTGCTTTGGCGGGGGGGGGGGGGGTGCGGCGGAGAGGGAGGAAGCAGGGAGGGGAGCATCCTGTGCACTACTACCGTCTATCCTGGTGCACAGAGGAGAGGGTAAGAGAGGAGATGGAGAGGGGGGCCAGGGGGAGGGCGTAGGTCAGGGGGTAGGTGGGGGATATGAGGGGAGGAGAAGAGAGGACAGGAGAGGAGAGGAGCTTCAGCAGCTGTTCCTCTTCCTTGGCAGGAATCTCACAGGAAACCTGCTCGACTCAGCTGTCTGCATGAGCTCTGTCTGTCGAACCAATGGCTCACTCTGGAGGCCACAGCAGCATTGAGACGGCTCACGAATGCAACTTTGCCACAGATCCACCAGCAACTGCTGTTGTGAAAGAGGCGGACATGGCCCACATGCATTGGGGCAGGATGTGGCATTGCCTGGTTGGCCAGGGAGCACAGAGACCTGCTTGTGGCATGTGACAGGACTGAAACGACAGTTGAGGAGTGACCACAACACTGTGAGGCACAGAGTGTGTCCTGGGCAACCAACTGCCAATGCATGTGGGGTTGGAAATCATGACAGACTGTGTGTGGGTCACCTAGAGGACAAGGTGAGTTCCAGAGCAAGTCAACAGATCAGCCTAAAGTAGAACAGTGTCTGGTTCTGGTAAAACTCAGATACCCTGTGTGGGAACAGACACCGGGCCACCTAACAACCACAACCAGAGAGACTGTGCAGGCTGGCAGTGTGGATTGGATAAAGGGGCAGGCAGGGATTAGGGGTGGGAGAAGGGTGGCGGGATTCACGCCAGAGCAAGGCAGCATCAGGAGCCTAGAGAAGAGCCCATCCACCTGCATGTTGAATCACCTTGGGTGGATATTTCCCAATCTCCATCATTTCCCTGTGGCAACCATTGCATCCGTCTGGGACACAGGCAGTAGTATTGTCAGGGGCTAGAAATGCTATAGGACAACACTTGGGGAAGGAGAATGCTGCCCACCCCCACCCTGGTGATGTTTAAGTTAAGTGCCCTGTGACCAAAAAAATGATGGAAAGTTTGAATGGAAAAGAAGTGATTGCTAAGATGGATGGGTGGGTTGGTGGGTGCGTAGGTTCTGGGTTACTTGAGTGCTTGGATCAGTGTGTGTGTGTGTGTGTGTACACGTGGTGTATTAGTCATAAGTAGACTAGAGAAACAAGTCCATAGACACTCTTATGTTTATAAGAAAATACTTATAAAGAAGAGCAGGGATCAAGATGGCGGGGCAGGTGGTGCAGGCCGTGCATCTGGAGTCGGACGCTTTCCTTGTGTGCCTCAACCACGCGCTGAGCACCGAGAAGGAGTAGGTGATGGGGCTGTGCATCGGGGAGTTGAATGATGACATAAGCCCCAATAGGAGTGACTCAAAATTCGTACCTACTGGAACTGAATTGCGAACAGTTGGTGTAAAGGTTGACACTGGGAAGATTATTCATATTCACTCTGTCATCATCTTGCGGCGTTCTGATAAAAGGAAGGAGTGAGTGGAGATTTCTCCAGAGCAGTTGTCTGCGGCTTCCACAGAGGCAGAGAGATTGGCCGAACTCACAGGTCATCCCATGAGAGTCGTGGGCTGGTACCATTGCCACCCTCACATAACTGTTTGGCCTTCTCATGTTGATGTTCGCACACAAGCCATGTACCAGATGATGGATCAAAGCTTTGTAAGACTGATTTTTTCCTGTTTCATTGAAAATAAAAACACCAAGACTGGCTGGGTGCTCTACACTTGCTTCCAATCTGTACAGGCCCAGAAGAGCTCAGAGTATGAGAGAATTGAAATCCCAATCCATATTGTGCCTCGTGTCACCATTGGGAAAGTGTGCCTGGAATCAGCAGTAGAGTTACCCAAGATCCTGTGCCAGGAGGAGCAGGATGCATATAGGAGGATCCACAGCCTTACTCATCTGGACTCCGTAACCAAGATCCATCATGGTTCTGTGTTCACCAAGAACCTGTGCAGTCAGATGTCAGCAGTCAGCGGGCCTCTCCTGCAGTGGCTGGAGGACAGACTGGAGCAAAACCAACAGCATTTGCAGGAGTTGCAGCAAGAAAAGGAAGAGTTTATGTGAGAGCTTGCTTCCCTAGAATAAGGCTGGAGATGAAATGGGGAAAGGCAAAATGCCCAGATGTAAAATTAATTACACTGAATCCATTTTGAAGACGTATAAAACTGGAGGACTCACATAAAGCTGATTTCAAGGCCACAATAATGAAGACTGTGTTCGTGCAGGATGGACACAAAGAAACAGATCTATACAAATATACCCAAGTGATTTCTGTCAAAGCTACAAATGCAGTTAAACAGAGGAAAGGATAGCCTTTTTCATA
>PVJH01035829.1:0-19355 GCA_004026705.1 Nesogale talazaci
GTGGATAACACACAGGGCTGAGACCTAGGAGGTGAGCAGTGCACAGCCACCGGCCAGCTCCTGAAGGAGAAAGACCAGGCTTTCCACTCCCCTCAAGAGCGATCCTCCGGGCAGTTCTACCCGTCCTGTGGGATCGCTGTGAGCTGGAATCTGCTCGATGGCAGGGAGCTGAGTTAGCGATTGTCAAAGATGGATTGATCGGTGCTAGTTGGATATTGTTAATACAAGCATGTGTGGTCAGACTTGTTATTTATATTTAGAGACATTGAAATAAGTATTAAGTATTTCTCATAAAGCTATCACGGTGTTATGCTTCGTGGTACCTGTGAAATATTTACCTTTGGACATTAGGGAATGACAATCAGTATTTTCTTAAATATAATCTGCCAAGTGAACAAGGAAAGGCTAAGAATAGCTCACTTCTGTAGTGAAATCTTTACAGAGATTAAGATGGAAACTACCAAGACGTGTCCTTGGAGAATGAATGAGAGAAGCCGTCATCAGGGAGAGTCTTGGGAGCCAGGTCTGTTGGCATTGCCCTGGAGCTCCACATTAGCAGCCCATCGGTGGTCACCCTGCGTTCAGAATCCCATCAACCCACCGCCTCCAGGTGGGGTCCCCTCTTAGCCACCCCGTCCGACAGAGCAGGGCGGTTCTGAGACGGCTCATCGTTCCAGGACCAAGTAGCTCCATCGTTCTCCCAAGGGGTGGCTGGGGGTGGTGAACTGTCCACCTTGCGGTTGGCCGTCCAGCGTGGAGCCCAGTGCCTCAGCAGAACTCCTCACAGTCATGTTGTTGCATTATTGTGTGGTGCCAGCGAATTGAATCTGACTCACAGCGCCGTCTTCACAAGGTCTTTTTGAGCCCATCCGCACAACCACTGTGTCCATCCTTCTCGTGGAAGATCTTTCTCTTTTTGGCTGACCCTCGACTTCACGAAGCATGAGGTCCTGTCCCAGGGACTGGCCTCTCCTCATAACTTCTCAAAGTACAGCAGAGGAAGCCTCACCGTCCTACCTTCTAAGGGCCATTCGGCCGTACTTCCTCCAAGACTGATTTATTTCTGCTTCCGAAAGCCCGTGGTCGTCTTTGATCAACAGCACCATCGTTCACATGTATCTGGGATCCGAACTTCCTTCGTCGCTGCCCAGCGTCACAGACACAGGAGACGACTGAGACGGCCATGGCACACCTTAGTCCTCTAAATGGCAGCTCTGTGGTTTGACATTCAAGAACCTGATTTCCTAGGCTCATTACCTCTTGGGAAATAGTATGTGTTTCCATAGTATTGCACAGACTGCATAACTTTGCAACATTTTTAGCGATAACTCTCACCACTGATTATGACGCCCCTTCCTATTTTTCTCAATCTGCCTCTCACACATTAAGAACTGTCATTCCCACTTACATTTCAAGAAGCACCTGAATGAGTAAGTTAAGGTGATCTCACTTTTGTACATGCAACAACTCACACACATCTGTTTCGACTCTTTGCAAACCCTTCAATGACCCTGCTCTCTCCCTGTGGTTCCTGTGCCTCTTCCACTTTCCCTCCTAACCCCACACCTTTGTCGTTTAGTAAATGCTGCCCTGTCATCTAAATGATCGTAGAATGCTGTCCCAGACCTGGAGGGTGACCAACAGCCATGGTCTCGGGGGTCCACTTGTCGCTCTCTGACCAATAAGCATGATCTCCTTGATGATTTTGAGTTTGGTTCCAGATTTTTCTCCCACTCTATCCAGGACCTCGTTTTCTCCTCTCCTCCTCCTTCTTTGTTTTTGTCTTCTTCGTCTTCTTCTTCTTTCCCTTCTTTCCCTTTTGAATACAACCCAGTATTTTGATCATATTTTTAAAAGCTGGGCCATCATCACAGCATTTCTCTTTCTTGTACTCATTGTTCTTAGCTCCTCATTCCCCCTCAATCCTCCCCTGCCAGACCCTTGGGTAACTATTCATCCAGTTACTGTATGTATAGATTTACCTGTCCTGGATTTCGTATACAGAAAACAAAAACAAGATTGAAAGGGAAGAAATTATGTTTTAAAAAAGAAGAAGAGGGCTGAGCCCCGGTGGCGTAGTGGTTGTGCGCGGGACTGCGGCCCACTGGGATGGAGGTTCGATTCCGGCTCCCAGGAGCAAAGGCTGGGCCTCCTACCCACCACCAGGGCAGTGATGCCTGAAAAAAATAAAAAATTAAAATTAAAAAAAAAAAGAAGAAACCTCAGTTGAACCGAAAATTCTTAAAATTGGAACAACTTTAAGATAGGTCAAAAGGGAAATCAAATGATACTGTATTATATTTTAGCAGAACTTCACTTGCCATAATCGCCTTCACAATGCTCTCTGTCTGATAGCAGGGCTACTCACTAACCTGCACTTTAGTCAGAGAGGATTGACTGAAGATTTAATCCACATGGTGACCTTACAGATGGATTTTGAGCTTCCACTGTCATCCATAGCCTTCTGCCAACTGGGTGTTCCCCATTTAAGCTGAACCATTTAAACTGATACCATTCTCTCCTCTCGATTTGGATTTTATTATTTGTAATCTTTGGATCACAAAGGCTGGTGTGCTTCTTTCATGTAGACAGTGATCTCTCCATGAGATTGAGTATCACGTAGGACCATGACATAAGGACTAATTGTTCTTAGATTAGAACTATAATCAAATGTGAGCCCAAGGTTACCCAGGTCCTTCTAATGTATCCTTTTCAGAACTCTTGGTAGGGATAGCTGGCCCCCATGGGGTTCTAGTCTCAGGGTTGCAGGAACTGATATTAGCATAGCCCATTAATGCATTGCACTCGTTGTTTTCATCTGTCTTTCAATTTTTATCAATCACTCTTCTTTCCTAGAGGTGAGACGAGATGATAGGTGTATCTTACTTGAATGCTGCAAGCTTTTAAGATTCCATTCCCTTCTCACCAAAGTCAGATGTAGACCTTTGTCCTTGTGGTGAACCGTTGTGCTCATTGACCTTGGTGTCGCCCAAGACAATGAACCTGAAACCACCAGCCCAGTGACTCACTCCCTCAGAGTTTTTGATTGTGTATAAAAAGTTTGGACCTTGTCAGGAGAGACCAGTCCCTGGAGCAGGACATCATACTTGGTAAAGCAGAGGGGCAGCCAAAAAGAAGGTCCTCAGTAAGATGGATTGACTCTGTGAGTGCAGCCCTGGGCTGCAATGGGGATGGATGGTGGCAGAGGACCGCACAGTGCTTCTTTCTGTGATACGTCGGGTCTGCATGAGTCGGAGCCGGCTCAAGAGCACTTAACAACAATAATGAGGAGTTTTCATAACTCAGCTCCACCACATACAGGTACACATTAACACCAAAAGCCCACACCTGTCAGCCTGTGTGTTTAGCCAAGCCACAGCTGGTAAATGATCATGATTGCAGGAAGGTGTGCACAGCAGTAACTCTGGGCAGTTATCTCCTGCAGACTGGTGCCTTCCTTGTTAGCTGGCTGGGTTTTTCAGTCTTTTACTTACTGCATGCTGCCTCCCTGCCTTCTCGCGAACCCCTGCCTCCCTTCTAGCCTGTGCCTTTCCCTCCCACCTCTCCCTCCTGGTCCTTGGTAAGCACCAAGGAATGTTTTCTTCTATTTTGAATGTGAAAGCATTTCCTCGCTTCCCACAACCGTGATCTCACACGCTATTTGTCTTCTAGTGACTGCTTGCCTACTTTCACTCCACATAGTATCCCTCAGGTTGGGCCGTGTTATGGGGAGCTGTGCAGATTCGTCCTGTGTCCCCAGTGAGGCATTTCATGGGGTGCACAGGCCAATGCTCATTTGTCCATTCCTCCACTGATGCGGGTCCAGGTCGCGTCCAGCACTTGGTTCTTACGAGGGGTGCTGCTAGGATGAGCCTCAATAGTTAAGTCTCATCTCGTATTTCTCTAGGGTGTAGATCACATACAGGGATTGCTGGGTCACAGGGTACTTCCGTTTGCAACTTTAAATGTTCCGCTCTCTTGAGAGCACACACTTTCCTTGATGTGGGGCAGAGGAGATTTTTTTTTTTGGGGGGGGGGGGGGTTGGGGCATCACTGCCCTCAGGTGGTGGGAGTAGGAGACCCAGCCTTTGCTCCGTGGAGCTGGAATCGAACCTCCATCCCAGTGGACCACAGTCCCGCGCACAACCACTATGCCACTGGGGCTCAGCCCCAGAGGAGATTTTTAAGATGCAGTGTGAAAGAAAAATATTGAGAAGGTCTGCACCCCTGAGACAGCCTGCGGTTGTTGTTAGGCTGAAACCACAGCGACCCTCCCTCTGTACAACAGAACGCAGCGTCATCCCGTCCTGTGTCGTCCTCCCCCATGGTGGAAGGTGGAGCTCATTTGTGCAGCCGCCACTGTCAGTCCGTCTCCTCGAGGGACCCGCTTCACTGACCCGCTTTTGCAAGCCCTTTCCCAGGGCTTGGTCCCTCCTGAGAATATGTCCAGAGAATGAAACGATGTAGTGAACATTTTTGTCGAACCAACACTTTTCCTAGGAAGTATGTTTGTCAGGGAGGGTTTGAGGGTGCTCTGTGAGTCTTACCAGGTTAAATATGACAGAGCGCGTCCCCTGTCTGATTTACTATGGACTCCCCCTGCACTAGCTGCTTAAGCAAAGGCTATCCTAGGCCACAAGGTCCAGCTTGTTCTGAAGATGTGGCCCCGCAGTCACTCCTTTGCATGGTTCAATGGGCTTCCCAACTGCTGTGGACTCTGTTCCACCCAGTCCTACTGGGAAGGGTGGGGTCTCAGCCACAGCCTGGGTCACATTCCCCAGCAGAAACCCTGCTGAGCCGGCGCCTTTGTGCAGGTCAGTTGACCAGGCTGTCTGACTCTCCCAGTCAGAACCCTCACGCTTATTCCCAGGCATATCCACCTAGAGGGCAGGGGTCCTCTGGGAGACGATAGTGAATACTCGTGATTTCTCTGTAATAGAGGCTGATTGGGGGGTAAAAGAGAGGCATACTCGAATAGTTTCACGTATTCCTAGACTGTTAGAACTAGTTATGTTCCAGTGTTAGGTTCCTCCAACTGTTTCCAACAAAAATTGGACATGTGCCTTCACCACGTCAGTGGGTTTAAGACTCCCTGAGGGCCATCCAAGGACCACGTTCTCCTGTCTCCAGCCCTGTTATCGTATAGACTTTCAGCTGCTACTGATCAGAGAGGAATAGGTGAACCTTGGTGAACCGTATTGTTAGATGCAGTCAACAAACAACACGGTGTGGTTGGACACAAACTCGTTACCAAGCAGCATGCTAGCTGGTTGGGTACAACGATAGACCAGGTTCAATCGCACGTTTCCATTTCATGATCAAGAGAAGCATGAAGAGAGAGGGGCGTGTACCCATCTGTGTCACAGGCCGGGGCTGTACAAAGAGCTGAAGAGACGCTGAAGAAGGTTAAGAGCAGCGCAACCATTTAAGTTGGGGCTCAAAGAAGGGGAGGCTGGTGGCCAGTCAGCCACATGACCATTTGTATATCTTAAAAGGGGCAGATTTGGAGTTGATCAAGAGATTTCTTTTAAAACCTACTTGAAACTCTCAAAGGAAGCTTTGGGCTTCCCACCACAGGTCAGAGATTCAAACCCATCAGCCACACTACAGGCAAAAGCTGAGGCCATCTGCCCAAAGAAAGATAGAGCCTGTGAGGAGTCTGGATCAATTCAATGGTAGTGGGTGGTAGGGATAAAAAAAACCCAGAAGTTTTCAGATGATAGGGGGGAAAATGCTTATTAAAGACTCTCAATTTCAAAATCTCATCCTTTGTCCTGTCAAAAACCCAGTCTATGTCTCTTTGAAGGAGCCTGGGGCCTAGCCTGGTGGTGCAGTGGTTACGAGTGGGGCAGCAATCTGCAAGATCAGCAGTTCAAAGCCAGTTGGCGGGAGAAACGTCTTGGAAACTCACTGGAGCAGCTCTGTCCTTCCCTAAGGGTGGCCCTGAGTGCCACCGACCTGATGGCACGCATTCGAGTTTTTATTTACATTTGCCATGTGAAAATACCTTCTCTGAGCTTGATGGTTCTGGTGTAGTAACAGCTCGGCAACACCAGGGAGCAGTGCCGTTTCGCAGAAGACTCGGGAGGAGCCACCGAGCATTCTGATACAAAGGTGAAAATCCCCACGAACAAGAAAGGCGCTAAAGAAGGAGAGAGGTGATTTAAAAAAAAAAAAAAAAAACTTTCTTAGAAAGCTTCCGAGTTTCCATCAAAATAGTCAGTCGGCATCTGTGTATAGCTGGAACTTTTGCAAAAGATGTGCTTATCTTTTCTTCATAGAGCTGTGTCCTCTTCCCTCCGCGTGGGAAACGGCTACGGGGTCGAGCCAGCCCCAAGGACAGGAGCCTTGCGTTGTTGTCTAGACCCAACTTTCTTTCTCTCTCTCTCTCTCTCTCTCTCTCTCCCCCCCCCCCCCCCCCCCCCCCCCCCCCCCCCCCCCACCCGTGGCCATTCATTGTATTCTGCTGCCTTTGAGGCCAGGGTTGCTGCAGCACCCTTTCAGGGCCATTCCAGTCCGGGCTGGTGTTTTGTTTCCAGCTCGGCAGCGCCAGGTGTCTACCCCACCCCCACCCCTCACCCCCAAGGATGAGAGATCAAAGGTGTGCCCGCATCTGCCTCCTCCCGCCCCGGCTCTGTAATCTGTTCCGAGTTCTAAAGGGACAAGTGCAGTTTTGTCCCTTGGGGCGGGAGCGCAAACCCGATGATAATGGAGGGTGGGACGTTAACAGAACCACGTGGAGTCTGCCACAGACTCTTCACAATGAGCCAGAACACAGTCCTTTCTTCAAAGTGCAACCCGCCGAAGGAAGTTCTCCACGGAGGCGCTTGGGGACAACCGCTAGAGAAATAGGACGGGGTGGCAGAAAAGACTTTTTTGCCTGTGAAATGGAAACTAAAGGACATCTTTACAGGACTGGGTTTTCGGCATCCACCGACTAAGCGGGGAAAGGCTTTAAAATACGGAAAACAGAAGCCCTGCAAATTAGGTTTGAAAAGGCCAGTTCTGCAAGCAGTCGAATGGAAGGATCTGGGATATTCACTTAGAGGTTCAAGACTCAAGCCTGCAACTGCCATTTATTCTTTCTCACACGGTTTCACATGAAGGAAGAGAGAGGGAAAGGATCGTGGCTGGCAAGAAACCATTACCAAACTTAAACTTAGAAGTAATGTAAACCCTTTAATAATCCATGCTTTTAGCTCACAAGAAGGCGCCCTGACTCCCACTAAAGACATTAGTGTGAACAGGCACTGATTTCTTTTGCTATGCATTTCTGAGCGCGCATGTTCTTTCTCATTGCAACATCAAAAGGACCATCTGAGAGTGCTAACCACCCTCCCAGTCTAAACTACTGCTACTGCCTTGTAGTCTTAAGTTCCCGCCAGGAGAGATAGAAAACAGAGGCGGAGGTATAATAGGCGATGGAGAAAAGTGAGTTCTTTTCAATTGTGTCAAACCTTTCATTCATCTACTTAACATATTAAGCAGGTCTTGATAAAAAAAATACTTGGTCTCGAGTCTCATGACATTTACAGTCTAGAAGGAAGCCACATATTAATCAAATAATGAGAGATAATCTCTCTGACAGAAAAAGTAGATTCTTTTAGGGGAGCACCTGCTGTAACAAGGAGCTGATCCTGAGATTTGAGGAGAACTACCCTGAGCAAAACCACGTTGGCTGACAGTGGAAAAATGCATGTACAGTCGGATGATGGGACCTGTCACTATTCAAAAAGCTGGGAGGGCCGTGTAACTACCGTGCAGAGAATGAAGGGAAAAGAATGATCAGAAAATATAGGCGTGAGTGACTTTCTGTGGTTTGTTGCTCTGGAATAAATGATCCCCAAATAAATGTAAAAGCTCATTGCCATCAAGCCTCTCCCAAGTGATAGACTTCATAGGATGGGGTAGAACATTCCCTATTTCCACGGCTACAAATCTTCACAGAAGCAAAAAGCCTCATCTTCCTCTCTAGGACCAAATTACTGCAGTTAGCAGCCCGGCGGACCAACACAGGGCTCCTTTACCCCAAAATACAGCAACCTAAAAACAACCATTTGATTCTGCTATACAATCTTAGGGGTCGGGAATTGAGGCAGGGCTCAGCCGGGTGATTCTTCTTTTCTACACACAACTAGAGGTCAGACTTGCTGGGGGAATTCGAGATGGCATTGTTCATCTGAGAGGATGGAGACCTGGACACAAATGGGACTCTTGTTTACCATGCCTCTGAAGTAGTTTCTTCAGCATGGCAAGGTCAAGACTTCGAAGCAGCTAATGGGCCCCAGGGAGTGTGTCCTAAGAGACTAGACAAAAACCCAAAATTCCTGCCATCAAGTGGATGCTAACTCCTCAGAATTCTAACAGGCAAAGTAGAGCCACCCACCCCTGTGAATTTCCAAGCCGTAAGTCTTTACAGGGGTACAGAGCCTCATGATTCTCCTTGGGAGCAGCTGGTGGTTTTGAACTGCTGACCCAGCAGTTAGCAGGCCACTCTTAAGCCACTGTGTCACCAGGTCTCTTTCCCATAGACGTAAGGCGTCTGGAAGGCTGAGTTCCAGCAGGGCCAGAGCGTAGTTTCTACCATAGTTTATTGGTGAAACTCTAGAGACATCTAAGGGGAACAACACAGGCTTCTCAAGATGCAGACTGTCAACTAAATGTTAAACATCTTCAGGCTGCCACGATCCATTCTTTAAACACAAATTATTTACAGTTCTCCCCAAGGAAAAAAGCTCTCTAAAATTATCCTCCAAATATCACGTTTAGCATGTAGGCTCTTGCCATCTCAATGAGACACAGATGTGGAGAAAACTCCTCCGGTTGAGTTCAGGCTCTCTTCCTGTGAACATCTGGGAACCGAAAGGCATCCACCCCTCCTCACCCAGCATGGCAGCTTAAGTCAGAAAACAGGGCTGCACAAGCACAGAGCAGTTTTGAAGCCACATCATCAAACTGCGAGGCGATTGTTCTGAACAGAGAATCCATCTAGGTCTCTGCACTCCTTTTTTCTCAAGTTGTAAAACCTTGTGTTGTGAATCTGGTGGAGTTTTCATAGCAGAACAATTTTCCATTCAGCGACTCAGACACATTGGGTTTCCGGTCACTGCAGTCTCACAAGGTAACATCACAAAGTCCCCTTTCTCCCCGCGTTCCCGGTTTTCATATAGCCTTTCCTAACCTTTCTACGCTTGTCTTTGGGTAAATGCTGCCCTTTTGAATGCAAACAGTGGGTTGCTCTAAAGTGTGCAGACCGTGCCTCCCTGACAGACCTATCTATTCTTTGTCCGAAATGTCAGCTTTGGAGATGCGTTCAGGCCCAGGTCTGAAGCGTACCTAAGGCCCAGGCACTCCGGAGTCACCAGTCCTGTTGGGTTCTTAAGCTGGTCTTTGTGGGGTTTTGAGTTTTGTGCCACAGGGGCTCCCACCCTCTCCAGAACCTTGTCATTTGACCCCTTTCAGAGCAGCATACCTGGGGGGCCACGTATCATCGCGACTTCTGGTCCCAGGGTCCTGGGAACTGATGGGTCGATACACATCTGCAGACAAGGTTCCCACTCTCTAATGCCTCCTTGACAAAGTGTGTGTTATTTGACTCATACCGCATCGAAATAGAAAGGGGACCCTCTTCAGGAACTCAAATCATGTTCTGTTCCAAAAACAAATACAGAGGGGCAAGATCAGGTGTGCGGGGTGAATGGGGTAAGGATTTCCCAAGAAAATGCTCATCGACAGTCCTGGCTACTCTACAAAAATTAGCTGATGCATTGCTGTGATGGAGGAAAAAAACCATAAGTGCAACTTTTCAGGCCTTTTTCTTATCAATGTTGTTTTCAGTCTTCTTATAGCTTTTTTTTAATAAGCCCATATCATTATTCTATGTATTTCAGAAAAATCTATCAAGTTACACCTTTGTGATCCCAGAAAATAGCCACTCTACCCTTCTGAGCTACCCTCTCTACCTTGAATGTCACGGGGCCAGTAGATCCCCTCAGAAAGCCACTGATGTGATGGACATTTTTTTTTTTTTTGGCATCCCTGCTCTCCGGTGGTGGGAGTAGGAGGCCCAGCCCCACTGCTGGAATTGAACCTCCGTCCCAGTGGACCGCAGTCCCGCGCACAACCACTATGCCACCGGGGCTCAGCCCTTTTTTTGTTTTGTTTTGTTTTTCTCAGACATCCTTCATTTACTCTGACTCCCTCCAGACCTTGACATGTGATCCCTTTCAGAGCCTTGGAGAGCGATGACCAAGCACCTGCTTGTTCTTCTAGGGTAATGAGTGGACTGCTGAGTTGGTATGACCGAAAGCGTTTATGTGCAGCCAACCGCCCATCACAGAGGCATGTTTGGAATTAGTCCACACATGTGTGCACTGGAGCCCGAGTTACTGTCATTTTTGACCTACTCTTAAGCAGTAATGACTCAGGAATTAAATGGCATCAATGAAACCTCTCATTCAAAGAGTGGAAGAACAGGAAGCAGATAGCAATCCCTGGTTCATACCCCCAAACCCATGGCTATAAAGACAACTCTGGCTCGAATCAACTCCATGTAGGGGTTTCCAAGGCTGTAAATGTCTTCGGGAGCAGGTAGCCTCGTCTTTCTACCACGGAGCAGTTCATCAGTTTGGACCTCCGATGGCTATAGCAATCCACCAGTCCGCTGACAGCACCAGCATTACTCCCAGGGCTCCTCCACTGCTTCATAGCAATACTGAAATCCACACGTTGCCGGCACCTTACTGGGGACGCACAGTCCCGCTCTCTAGGACGCCGCAAACAACACTTGGCTGCACTCTGGACTCTTGGCTATACCGTTGAGTGATCCTGTTTCCGTAGGAAATGGCTCTTTCCAGGGGAAGGATCTTCTGAAGCCATTTCCTGCCCAGAGAAATTTGGGGCCTGTAGGCAATCTTTTCCTTTTGAACTTCCTCTGTCCGTTTTTGTCCAAGCTGTTAGGCTTCCATCAGTAGAATTCTCTGGACATCTCTGTGGGCTGCCCGGGAAACTTACTAGGTTTCACTCCATCACGCGAAACAGAAACCCACTCACCTCTTCAGGACAGGCCCTTTCTTCGGCTTGGGCTAAGAGTCAGGGTGCTGTTACAGTTAGGATTCTTAAAAGCCCTTTGGTCTATTTTACAAGTGCTCTGTGGCACAGCGTCCCAAGTCAGAGAAGAAGAAAAGACTTTTTACACCCATTCACACTGGGAAGATGATCTTCACCCGGAATGAACTTCTTATTTGAATCTTTTGTCTTTAGAGACACTAAGAATATGTTTATTGGTTGTTGTTTTTGTTTTGTTTTTATGGTGGGGAGGGAGAGTTTAAGCCAACAAGTTCTAACTCCATTCCCTTCAAATTTTGATGGAAGAAATCTGAGCAGTTCTCTCTCTCTCTTTTTTTTTTTTTTTTTAGTTTATCCCTATGTATATCTTATAATATGCAGCTATTGTTAAAAGTCAATTGGTATTTCAGCATTCTGCCTGAAAATCTCCTCACCCATGCCTGTGAGTTTGTTCAGGGGATGCTCTCTTTCCACATTACTATAGGAAATGGCATAAAAGGAGTTGCCTTTTCTCCAACTCTAATAGCAGGTTTCTCCCTGCCCTCCCATCTCCCTCAGTAGTCTCTGCACAGCCCTCAACTTCTTCCCAGACTCAAATCAAAAACCCTTCATTTTTCTTATGGCTGCATACTTTTAGGAACCCAAACATTCTCCGTTTTTCTCTTCCTGTGTGAAGGAGAAACAAACAAACAAAAAAGAACAGTCTCTAAAAATCAGAGAGTTGAAATCACCACCATGCCATTGTAGCTCACAAGTTGGTGAATCACAAATCTGGGTGAGGAGGGAAACGCAAACCCATGGCCTTGAAGTCCATTTTGAATCATAGCGACCCATAGGGAAGAGGAGAACTATTCCCCAGGGTTTCCGAGGCTAGGCTGCTGTTCGTTTCTTGGCAAAAAACGAAGGATACACAGTGGTCTTCAACTGGTCTGGAGAGAACAAGACATTTCCGACACAGGCCTGTGTGACAGGGACAACTTGAAGTCTAGGTTGGGCGGTGGCAGAGATTTGCAGACTGTCTGGATGTGGTCTCTGCAGCCAGACTCCCGGGACTTCTAGCCTGGTGGGCTCACAGAAGGAGGGCTCCATGATGAGACAGAAGGAGGAAGCTACCTGCTTCAGAAGATCTGGACTCAGACAGATACAACCCACTTTAATTGTATTCTACTGGTCAAAGCAGTCATAGAACCAACCCAGAGTCGATGAGAGTAGACCTCACCCCTACCTCTTGATAGAAGACCCAGTGTTTGTATTTGAGTCCACCATGCAGGGCTTTGCAGACCATGTGAAAGCTTTGTATTATCTGAAGAACAATGATACGACATGTAAGACTTTCAAAGAGGAGGTGATAGGAAGTACACATAATTGGTTTCTCACAGCCATCAAGTCGGTGCCAACTCAAAGCAGCCTTATAGGATAGGGTAGACTTGCCCTTGTAGATTTTGAAGACTATAACTCTGTTTTGGTTTTTTAAAATCATTTGACTGGTGGCTCTTAGAACTCTTATCACTTCCAGACATCAATCCATGAAGCACATTTGTACATATGTTGCCATCATCATTTTCAAAACATTTTCTTTCCCCTTGAGCCCTTGGTACCAGGTCCTCATTTCCCCCTCCGCCAACCTCCCTCCCTCATGAGCCCTTGATAATTTATAGATTGTTACTGTTTTTTCATATCTTATACTGACCGGTTCTCTTTCTCCACCTGTTTTTCAATTGTCCACCCCCTGGGAAGGGGTTATATGTAGATCATTGTGATTGGCTTCTTCTTTCTCCTCCTACCTTCCCCTTACCCTCCTGGCATTTTTATGCTCATTTTTGGTCCTGAGGGGTTTAACTGTCCTGGATTCCCTGTGGGGCAACTTCTTATCTGTAGCAGTGTACATGCTGTGATCTAGCCAGATTTGTAAGGTAGAAAATAAGGTCATGATGGGGGTGGAGGGTGGGGGAGCATGAAAGAATGAGGGGAAAGGTGTACATTTCAACAGTGCTGTGCTGCACCCTGACTGACTCACATCTTCCTTGTGACCCTTCTGGAAGGGGATGTCCAATTGTCTACAGATAGGATTTGGGTCTCCACTCCATGCTCCCCTCATTCACATCAATATGATTTTTTTTCTTCTGGGCCATTGATGCCTGATACCTGAGATCTCACAGGTTGGTGTGCTTCTTCCATGTGGGCTTGGCTGCTTCTCAGCTAGAAGGCTGCTTGGGTATCTTTAAGACCCCAGATGCTTTATCTTTTGATAGCCAGGCACCTTCAGCTTTCTTTACTACATTTGCTTATGTACCTATTTTGTCTTCAGCAATCATGTCGGGAAGCTGAGCATCACAGAAGGCCAGGTTATTAGAAAAAAGTGTTCTTGCACTGGGGAGTACATGAAGAGAGGCCGAATGCAAGACTCTTTATGGGAGTAGAAAGGCAGGGTGGCTGACGCTTTTGAACTGCTGATCTTGTTGCTGGGAGCCCAATGCATAACCACTATGCCATCAGGGCTCCATAATTAGATTGCCCCCAAACCCATTGAGTCCATGCAAACTCATAGCAAGTCTTTAGGACAGGGTAGAACTGTCCTCTGTGAATTTCCAAAACTAACTCATAATCAGAGTAGAAAGCCCATCTTTCTCTTGCAGAGTGATTGGTGGTTTCGAACTGGATTTTGAGGCTACCTGGTCAACTCATAACCACTACACTACCAGGGATCTTCCTCCCATAACTGGAAATATCATGCCAGTTTCAGCATGGGAATGAATGAGACGAATATTAAAAAAATTTTAAAAACAAAAAGCATAGATTATTTCTTTTTGACCCATCTTTCTGTAGCTAGCCACCTCATCTTACAGATTCATGTGAACATTGCTATGATCATTTGGCCTAGCAATGGAGATGAGAGAAATGAAGGCATTAGAGATATTTGGATATAAAATCTATCAGCTAATATTCTTTGAAGGGAAAGGGACTAGTATTTGCAAAATGCAGTGAGAAAAGTGGTGGAGGCACGTGAACAAGGAAAACAGTCACGTGTGGTGAAATAGAAAAATAGTCAATTATCAGACATAACGGGTTTTGTAGTCCAAGGTTAATATTTTGTTTTTATTTCAAAACCTTGAAGATGTCATTGGACGTTTTAGTGAGCCTTAGTTAGCCATACTTCAGCAGGAATTCTTTTAATTTGATCCCTCCATCCATAAATTACTTCAGATCCATTAAATTTAATCTGAGATGAAAATGGATGAATGAATTTTGGAAATGGAGGTTCCCTGCAGGTGGGACATCTGGTCAGGGACTGGCTCAGAGTTTCAGGATGACAGTGGACATGGTCTGCATTAGGAATAGTGCTACATTGAAGATAATGTGTTCAGAACAGTTCATTTTCTTTTTCTCTGTTTTCAACTATTTCTGCAGACTAAGAGAAATGACAAGAGGGCAATGCTGGGTCCAGTGTGTGTGTGTGTGTGTGTGTGTACACACTGAGGTCGACCTTGAATTCAAAACAGTGCCTTGTCTACCATTCACCACACAGTGTCCACTATGTTTGTGCCTGGGAGGTCCGCAGTGCTATGTACAACTTTTTAATATCAATAGCAATCATTTCTTTAATCTTCTAATTTTAAGATTACAACAGTTATCCTTTCTTGCAATTTCGGGATAACATCAACATTAGCATTTGAGATAGATCTAGGTAATTCTATATTCTCACTATACAATCTATTTTACAATAAAAAAAGCTTCTACTCTTCAAGAGGGAAAAACGATTTAAAATAATAATAAACCTATGTAGAGTAAATGAATCGCTAATGTTTTTATTAAAGTGTTTATAATTAGAGTTCTAGGGCCAGTCTTTTGTTTGTTATTTAATTTACCTTTTGTTCTAAGGCAGTAGCTACACTGTTGGGCAACCCTCCACCACCACCTTCATCTTCCACTAGAGTTGTTGGGACTTTAATGGTTATCCTTTCATTTCAATGGCATGTGTTCACATTCTTCATGGATAAATATCAATATTGATAAAGAATTTCTATTCTGACTTGGTTTCCTATTAGAGAGTTTATAGTTTGGGATCATTTTTTAGTATTTTTGTTTGTTTTTGTTTTGTTTTTTGGACATCACTGCCCTCCGGTGGTGGGAGTAGGCGGCCCAGTCTTGCTGCTGGATTTGAACCTCCAACCCAGTGGGCCGCAGTCCTGCGCAAAATCACTACGCCACTGGGGGTCAGCGGGATCATTTCTTAATACGCCAACTACTTTAGTGAAATTTTACCTCTTGATTTAGTTGCTTGATCAAAAGAATGCCAAGACCACTTAGATTGTATTACCAGTTGATGATTAATGACTGCTATTTCCAAAGTGCTTTGCTTATTATGTATTTTTTCAATTACTGATAAAGTTAGAATAAATGGTAAACTTACTAACAGATGGCTTTTAATTAAATTATATTAGGATTATAATCCCTTTTGTGAATTTCCCAGGAAGCATTCAGGAATTCAATATTTCCTCCTCCAGGACCAGTGCACAGTAATATCAGCTCTGACAGCGGTGTGCGAAAGTTGGATTATGCTCCCTTGCAAGAATTGCCACATTTTTCAGGAATGCAGGGACACTCATTAAACACAACCATCACTACAAACTAAGCTACTTTTTTGTGTGTGTGGCATCACTGCCCTGGTGGGAGAAGGAAGCCCAGCCTTGCTCCTGGAGAGCTGTTGCTGGATTTGAACCATCAACCCTGTGGGCCACACTCCTGTACACAACCAGTATGCCACCAGGGCTCAGCCCCTAAACTATCTTAAAACTTCTAATTAATTACATGAAAAGCGAATGTTTTCCATTTTTATAAACCATGCAACTCCCTAGCTTGTTGGTTTCTTCTGCCCTTTATTCACATCAGATGTGTGTAGGTTGTTTATGAAGGTGAATTAGATGCAAAAAAAAAATGTGGTATTTAGGGTTTATTGCTTTCTGATTCTTTGACTACCTTCTCGAGTCATTTATACCTGTGCGGCTGTTTGCATGAACTGCACATGGATGGTGGCAGTCCTGCCTACTGATGTGTGACTTCTCTCTTCCCAACTCCACGTTCAGTGACATCAAACTGACAGCTTCAAATAGAGGTTATGTGTACGTATTTACATGATAAAACTGAAGGGTTTAATTCAATTAATATAGTTTGTATGAAGATGAGAAGTTCTTTGATATTAGATCGCATTAATGACAGTTTATTGGGGAAATAGCAGATTGGGATGCAACTCAGTGTATAATGTTGCCAAGTTAAAGTGGAATTGCAACCATAAATTGGCCAAAATCAATCGACAAGAGTATTCCATGAGAACCAATTGGTTATACAGAATTTACAGTTAAGAGTAGTTGGCTGAGCCCCGGTGGCGTAGTGGTTGTGCGTGGGACTGCGGCCCACTGGGATGGAGGTTTGATTCCAGCTCCACGGAGCAAAGGCTGGGCCTCCTACTCCCACCACCTGAGAGCAGAGATGCAAAAAAAAATAAATAAAATAAAAAAAAAGAGTCGTGTACATTTTACTGATTGTGTGCTATACGTCCTTTGATCAGGAGGCTATATCATAAACATGTCCATGCAGTTATGTTACAGTAACAATACTCTAAGGGAACCCACACTATTCCCTTAGAGAATTCATTCTTACACATTTCCCAGACACCACCAGGTCTGCAGGAAAAATGAAATTCAATGGATCACTTAGAAAACAAGTCTGTCTCTTTGTGAACATAATCAGTTGAAACAGGTGCTAGTCCTGCTAATACCAATTTTATTCACTTGTATCAAAAGGTTTTTGTTTCATTTGTAATTTGAAACCACCCCATTTTAAAAGAGAACCAGAATTTCAGCCAAATAACCCGATGAAACTGAAGATGTTTTGATCCACCTACAGTGCCCCTGCTCCCACAGTTTGGGAGGTTTTCGTTTGGTTTCTTGCTGTTTTTGAACAACCATAACTATTTAAATTAAAGTATTAAATTGGGGCTAACTTATGTGAGTTTTTCCTTTTTACCTATAAATTCACCAAGGTACTTGACCCTCCATTCATGAGCAAGTGTGATCCTTTCACATTCTGGCTGGCACTTAAACTTGGACACACTCGACTTTTTTAAATGCCTTCTGCTAAAGCCACCGCAGAGAAGAGCATTGCTGGTTCACACCATGTTTTTTCTCCCTGTTGCATTTTTCACCATCACCTGCAGTCATGTCCATCACAATTCATGATGGTCTTATGTGTGTGTGTGAGAGAGAGAAAGAGAGAGAGAGAGAGACAGAGAGAGAGAGAGAGACAGAGAGAGAGAGAGACAGAGAACACTGTGGATGACCATTTTGGAAGGAAGTACATCATCAGTGCAATAATTAACATGCTTGACTGCTGAGTGAAAGGTGGGGAGATTCAATGCCACTGAGAGTCACTTGGAGGAAAGGCCTATTTCTAAAAAATCATTCCTTGAATCCCTCGCGAGGTACACTTCTGCTCAGGCACACTGAAGTCCTTACAAATCAGAATTGGTGACAAGTGGGGCTAGACGTCAAGGGGAACACTGTCCCAATAGTCATCAAATGATCTCCCCGTGTGTAGAGGCTACTAGATGCTGGTGCCCCATGGTATGAGTGTATCCATCCACGATCCAGCAGATATAGTTACTCAGACATCCTTGATCTTGGTCTCAGCCAAAAACATGTCAGATCCCACATGGTTTTAATGGTAAAAGGAAGTCACCCATGAGACTTAATCAAAGGCCTGAAAAGTGTTTCTTTTTGAAATTGACATTTGCTCAGTTAAATTCTGAAAATGTCAAAAAAAAAAATCCAGCTCTGAAGCATGTGAGTTATGAGAAGCCTGGAGAGGGTCATCTGGGTCCATTCTATAACCGCCACTCTTTGTTTTTATTCAAGGTGTCATAAAACTGAGTTCTGCAGTTGAAGGTACGTTTTTTATAACCACACAATCGATACTGCACTGCTTCAGGGCTGCACATTGTGGCTTTGTAGCTAGAAAGCTTATGTGGCAGTGATGTTGGATGGCCATGTTCTACTTGCCAGCTGTTGCCTTTCCATCTTGTGTTTCTCCTTGTTCTGGTCATTTTTGCCACGCGTCCCTCACCTCTGCACAGGGGTCACTGACACCGACCTGCAAGGGCCCCGTTTATGAGCGTGACTGTCTGTTTTTATTTCCTGACGTGATTGCCCCAGACCCGGTGCTCTGCTCAAGGCCCTGTGCTCGCCTGCTGCTTGATTTGAAACTGGTCACCGTCTTGTCAGCTAACAGCCTTGACCCATGGTCTTCCAGTAGAGCTTCCCCTAGCAGACTTTAGCCCTCTGCCCCAGCCCAGCCCACGTGCTAACCCAAGAAATGGGTGGGCCTGAAAAGCCCGCTAAGGCTTCCTGCTGGAGGCATTGCCAGACCTCCATATGAGCTCTTCCCGGACCATGCCGAGGACAGCCCCAGAGTTATTGTGAAGTGCGTCCTGCCTCCCTCAGCCCGCTCCCGGGCAGCCAATTCTGACCCCCAGAGACCCTACAGAAGGGCAGGTGGGTTTGAACTGCCCACCTTGCAGTTAGCCCCCCCTCCCCCCCACTGTGCCACCACTCGTCAGTGGCCGTTCCTTTTAGCTATGCATCCCAGAAGAGTTGAGAAGGAAAGGAAGGAGGTTTCGAAGAAAAGGGAGGATCCATCGAAGAAAACAGACCTAGCTCAGTGATTTGGCCGAGCCCCAACCTTGAGAATGTTGAAAATACCTCGGTGTCTGAAATGATTCATTGACTATAAAACTGACCTCCTTACTCCCTTGTAGAGCATACAATCTGAAAGTAGAGAATGTGTAATTTTCTCTCTTTGTGAGCGTCTATGTTTGTTTTGGGGTGTGGTGTGTGTGTGTTCCTGTTTACTGGGAGTCTGTCAGTCATGCTTCCGAGGGGAGGCTGCTTGGAGGAGGTGGTGGGCTTGAAGGTGAGTGTTCACATTTAAAGGGAGCTGTGGCTTGACGTATGGGCAACGCATGGGGATGGAGAGCAGAAAACGGGGGAGGGGGGGGGTTCTGAGTGACCAGACCATTTGCTTGGCTCAAGAAGAGGGGCTCAGTTGACTGGAAGGCTGAAGGTTGGGAGATGAGCGGGGAGCTCTGGATTGTCCGCCCGGTCGGGACTTCTGTGGATTCTGAACAATCACACAGAACTCTATTCCAAGTCAGCCGGTGGGGCTGGGGCCGGCCTGGAGTGCCAGGGCCATATGCTCAGGCCTTCTGCGCCCACCAGGCAGGAATCCAGGCCCCT
>PVJH01035830.1:0-19336 GCA_004026705.1 Nesogale talazaci
CTTCATAATCCATCTATAAGAGACTAAATACAATACTCTGAATGGTTTTGGTTGTTTTTTCTGTAGCTGTTGTTAAATAATTGCATGTAGAATAAACATTCTAATTCAGTAAGCCATTTTATTGCAAAATAAAACCTTGACAATAAGCTACTTCATTTAAAATGAAAAAAATCTGTGATAAATACATTTAGCATTTATATTATACTACCCTTTTCATTAAAAATGATTTTACAAGTTGAATGGGAAGAAATGATGGAAAAGTCACTCTAAAAATAACAAAGATACTTCTTTGAGCTGTGACTTTGGGCCACAAATATCATTGATTGGAGGCCCTCAGCATTCAACCAAATGACAGGCAACATATCTATATCTTGTGAGAGAAGCCAGGCTGAAACCCATTGTCTACCTTTCTAAATTCAGCCACTGGGCATCTTCTCCATCCTGGAAGAAGAGTGCATGTTCCCCAAGGCCACAGACACGTCCTTCAAGAACAAGCTGTATGACCAGCACCTGGGCAAATCCAACAATTTCCAGAAGCCCAAGGTTGTTAAAGGCAAGGCTGAGGCCCACTTCTCGCTGGTGCACTACGCCGGCACTGTGGACTACAATATCACTGGCTGGCTGGACAAGAACAAGGATCCCCTGAATGACACCGTGGTCGGGCTGTACCGGAAATCTGCAATGAAGACTCTGGCCAGTCTCTTCTCCACATATGCCAGTGCTGAAGCAGGTACTTTCTGAGTTCTTAACCTAAGCTAAATCCATTCCCTGAGAATGTTCATGTAGCATTCCAGCCTTCAAAAGTCCACCCTGATTAATGCACTTGCTTTTTCACCTCAGACAGTGGAGCAAAGAAGGGCGCTAAGAAGAAGGGCTCTTCATTCCAGACTGTATCAGCTCTTTTCAGGGTAAAGTACAAATTTAATTCAAAAACCCTAGTCTGTTTTTATGAATTCTCATAATTATTGTATGTAGAGCAAGTGAGGAGGAAGGAAATGCTAACAGAGATCATTTTAAGCTCTCACTCTGCTCATCAAAGTTTACCAACAGAGTATTACTCCTGTAGGGAAGGATGCTGCACCTGTTGTTATTCTTATTGTTTTTCCTGTAGTTACTGTTAGTCATGCTTGCTTGGGCTGAGTAGATTTCAATTTTGTTGCTACTATTCATTGCTATTAAGTTGATTATCCCTGGTGGCAACCCTATGTGTGATAGAGGAGAGCTGCTCTCTCGGGGGCGTTGTGATAAAGTATTCATTCAGCTGCAAGCCAAAAGGTCAGCAGTTAGAACCCACCACTCTGCTCCTGTAAAGATTACTGTCTTGGCCATGGTTACAATAGAAGCAGATAGTTAGGGAGATGTTCTGTGGAATCCCTACCTGCCTAAAGGTTGGCAGTCAAGTGAAAAACATTTGTGCCCCCTCAGGGGCTTTTTATTATGATGCTCTAGTCTATGTAGAAACAGCAGTTTGTAGGATAAAATGCCATGACAGTTTTATTCCATTTTTCCCAAACTTTTTGAAGCCTCTTCATATTGATGAGGATGCTCTGGGTAGCACATAGAAGTTAGCATTAGACTACTCACAGAAAGGCTGGAGTTCAAACCTGCCCAGGGGAGCCTTGGAAGGTAGCTGGGAGCGTGCTTAAAAATCCTAAAAAGCCATTCTGCTCTGCACACATGGGGTCAATGTGAGTCAGAATCAATTCAATAGCAAAGAACAGCAACATAGAACAATCAATTCAAGAATGCCAAAAAGCCCCTAGAAGTTCTCTTCTTAACATAATTAGGCTGGATCTTAAAGACACAGAGCTGGAGGTCAAAGCTGTTCCTGGAGAAGGTCCTATCCTTATTTCACTAAAGTCCTTTAAAAATGACCTTGAGGGTTCTGTTGAAGGGTGAGTCTGAGATGTGTATTTTTGGATGCCGCCATAAAACACAGGTTGGGTCTCTGTGGGTGGATTTTATTTTCTGCCCTAGCTGGAAGTCATCTGAACTCAAGCCTAGTGATTTAGGTGAGTGATTAAGCTAGAAGATGTCACTTGGTATTAAAATAACAAGAGCTTTGTCACAAAATAATGCTATTTTCTTGTGCAGCTCATCGTTCTATCAGAATTTGTATGGCTTAGTCTCATTCCTGTGAAAAATGAAATGTTATTTTCTTCTTTACTGCCAATTTGCAGGATTTTCACTACATAGAATTCTTTCATCAGTTTGCCCTTGTGCGTGTTTTCAAACCTAGACACTCACACTGCTTATGCTGTTTGTTTTCTAATGGCTAGTTGAGACATGAAAAAATATCTGCCTTCCCAAAGAATAAACCTGAGAAGTACTGGCAAAATATTCATATGGGTTTTCTATAATTCAAGAAAATATCACCCTCTCTCCATTGCACTCCCCCCTCTTACCATGTGCCTCATTCTGTGGATCTTTTTCAGATACATAACATCTAAACACATAGGTTTTGTTATCTCACAATTTCAGACTTTGTAAAACACAAGGATAAACAAGAGGTTATTGATCCCAGGGAATAATAAACCTGAGAAAGGAAAGAGAAATTGGGAAATTTGCTAACCTGTGTTACTGCTGTAAAAATAGCACTGTAAAAATTGTTGGCTCTGAGTGATATGGAAAAGGCCTTAGAGATTATCTCACCTATTTTCAGATAAAGCCCAGAGAGAGAAGAGATTTTATAGTGCCAGGCAGCTTGTTAGAGCCTGAGTTGAGGCTTTTTGTTTTGCCCTGTAATTCCTAGTCCAGAACATTACTTCTGAACAAGTCTACTAAGGGTGCTTATAAGCTGGCTCCTGAATATGTAAAGAGAATACCTTGGAGATCAGCATTTCTTTCTAGTAATTTGACCTTTTGGCTATTTGTCAGGCTAGAATACTTGAGACTTCAATACTTGAGGCTTCAAGGAGCCTTGGTGGCATTGTGGATAAAGTATTCAGCTACAAGCCAAAAGGTCAGGAGTTAGAACCCACCACTCTGCTCCTGTAAAGATTACTGCCCAAGAAACTCTACACTGTAGTTATGTGTTAGAATGGATTTGACAGCACACAGTGATAAACACAAAATGAGCCCCCCCCAAAAAAAAAAAAAACAAGCACAAAATGCCTCACGACTAATTGTTAGGAGTACACCCTGGTTGATTCCACATTAACTCTCATTTTGTGACCAAGTATAGAACTTTCCCATAATAAAGTTCCTTCCACTTGGTTTCCAGGAAAACTTAAATAAGCTGATGACCAACTTGAGAAGCACTCACCCCCACTTTGTGCGATGCATCATCCCCAATGAGACCAAAACTCCCGGTAAGACGCAAGAACATGAAAATATGCAACAGGCACACATTTTACAATTCAGTGCCCTCAAGCAAGCACTCCGGTATGTTTCTAGGGGCCATGGAACATGAACTTGTCCTGCATCAGCTGAGGTGTAATGGTGTGCTTGAAGGCATCCGAATCTGCAGGAAAGGATTCCCAAGCAGGATCTTATATGGGGATTTTAAACAGAGGTCAGTCTCTCCTTGTATTTCACAAAATGCCATGCATGTTTGATTCCTTTCCCTATGTTCATCTGTCTGTTCTATTTCAGAAGCCCCGGCAGTTAGTGGTAATTCACAGGGTTGCTAACCACAAGGTCAGTGTTCAAAATCACCAGCAGCGACTCAGGAGAAAGGTGAGGCTATCTGCTCCCATAAAGAGTTCGAGCCTCAGAAACCCATAGGGGCAGTTCTCTCCTGCTCTATAGGGTCCCTATGAATCAGAACTGACTCAAAGACAGGGAGTTTCTTTATCTTTCTGAGTTTATGAAGCCAAATAATATATTCTTGTGGAAGTAGGATAGGTAACAAGTTAAAAAAAAAAAGCAGTGTCACTTCCTAAATCCAGAAGAAGGCATGCGTTCAATCACAGTAAATCACACTGTTTTATTCTCTGACCAGAAAGGACACTTGTTTTCCACTTTTACTTTGTCCCTCGGGCTTCTATGATTGCTTCTTTCTGATGTCATTCGTTGGCCATATGTAATCACATCTTCCTGATCCTTCTTCCTTTCTTCCCTCCTTCCTTCCTTCCATTACTTAAACAGATACAAGGTTTTAAATGCAAGTGCTATTCCAGAAGGACAGTTCATTGACAGCAAGAAAGCATCAGAGAAACTTCTTGCCTCTATTGATATCGATCATACCCAATACAAATTTGGACACACAAAGGTATAGCAGTTTTATTCACACCTGATTTTAAGTACTTTTGACCATTTCAGTGTTCCTTACAGCATGGAGATGATTTGATGACTCTGTTTGTTCAGGTGTTCTTCAAAGCTGGCCTCCTGGGTCTCTTGGAAGAAATGAGAGATGAAAAATTAGCCCAGATCATAACAAGAACTCAAGCAGTCTGTCGAGGATTCCTGATGAGGGTTGAATATCAGAAGATGTTACAGCGAAGGTAACAACCACACAGAGGATCAGGTTTCTGGGGGTCCTCTGGGGACACTGCCTCAGCCTTACTCACTTATTAACCCAAATTCTGTGGCTAAATATGAGGCTCACACAGTTTAGAAATTGTCCTGGCAGTTGTATTTCAGTCTTACCTTAGCCCCCACACAACTGGATCCTCTTCCACCTCCAATTTCTTCCTTCTCTATCCATCTGTTACACAACTGCAGGAATAGTTTGCAGCAAACACTGTTTTCATCATGCCACTCTCAGCCCTCAGCTCCCCATGGTCATCATGGTCCAATCCAAGTTGCCTTGCCTGACTGTCAAGGTTCTTTCTATCCCCTTCCTCATTCATCATGTCCAACCTTAGAGCCTTTCCCAGCCAGGTTAAGCAATATGCTCTCCCCTGACTTCATATTTGCACAAGTCTTCCCCCTTCCTTCCAATTTATCTGGTTATCTATTCAAAGCCTCCATTATCATTTTCTTTAATTCACCTCATCTCGCACTCTCTACCCAATATTGCTGCATTCTCTTCCCACCAACACACAGGTTTTGTTGTCATTGTTTATTTTTAGCAGTTTTACTGGCACTTCATCCATATAGCATACAATTCATTAAGTCATTAATATTAAAAAGAGTTGTATAATCATTACCACAATCAATTTTAGAATTTTCTTCTTTCTTGTACTCATTGTTATTTGTGTAATTATTTTTTGAATTGTGGCAAAGATATAAACAACAAAACATTCTCCAACTCAACAACTTCTACCAGTGTCATTGGTTATATATTCTTCATGTTGTACAGCCATTATTGATATCCTTTTCCAAATTATTCCACCACCATTAACATAAACTCAATGCCCTCTAAGTAGAAACTTCATCCTTCATACATGGTACCAAAAGTCAAGTTTGACTGCCAACACACAACTTGCAACTAGTTTGCTCATCTGTATTTTTTTTGGTACTGCATTATAATGTCCCAATACTTTCCTACATATCAACATGGTTTGTGCCTTCACATCTACCTTCTGAGACTTAAAGCTCAAGTTGGACCTACAGAAATAGAATTTTCATTTTAACAACCCTGATGAGACATACACATGGGTATCCGATTATCAAACCTTACCTAACTCTGGCTACCATTGGCATCAGGGGCATCTTTTATTGCTAATTAAAAGCTATATTTACCAAAATAAATTCTGAGAGTAGATGAACACAAACAATACTGAATACCCAGAGGGTGTTAGCAATCTATTTATGTAAGTAAAACCAAAGAACTTAAGAGAATTTCAGAAAAGTATTAATAAAAGACTGAAGAAAGTGACAACAGAAGTTTAGAAATTTGATGACATATTGGTGAACAAAATAAGAGGTGATACTTCCAGGATTAGCTGATAAGCTATTGTTTTAGGCAAGACAACCTACTGTTACTTCCTGGTTCACATGTTATGCTGATGGCTGACCATCACAACCAATATGCATCTGGCACATCTACTACCGAATCACCAATATTGTAACATGCCTACCTAGTGAGCTTACAGATGGCATATGCTATTCTTATGGTCAAAGTATCCACCCTCTTATGGTCAAGAATCCAGTTTCTTCTTTTCACAGGGACTTGAGGACACAGAAATGTTCAATATTAGTAGCACATATTAGCAAAGTGGCTTTATGACAGACCACAGATGATGAGTGTGAATGTGCTAACATGATATATGTTTATGTGTTTGTGTATAAATGCATGCCTATAACAGACATCCACCACTTGCCTCTCAAGTTTGTTGTGTTACATTACTGTGTTACTGCTTGCTGAGTCACTGCTTGCAGTGCTTGCAAACACTAGCAGTGCCACACAAGTGCACAGGTTCTAGCAGAGCTTCCAAATTAGGAACAGACTATGAAGAAGGACTAGACAGTATACTTCTGATGAATTAGCCTCTGAAAGCCTTAAGGATGGCAAAGAAACACTTCCAGGCACTGAAAACATCATGCATCACAGCAAAATAATGTCAAATATAACAACAAGGATGGTGCAGGACTAGGCGATGTTTCCCTCTGTTGCACACAGGACCACTGAGTCAGAACAACTTTGTGGTAATTAACAGCAACAAAGTAAGAGATATAGACTTAGAAGTATTCTTGTAAGTGGCAGGTGGTCATTAAAAGGAACTCTATGTGTCAGGTGTCTAAACAGAAGAATCTACACTGACATGTTTGTGGTTTTTCAGGGAAGCACTTTTCTGCATCCAGTACAATGTCCGTGCCTTCATGAATGTCAAGCACTGGCCTTGGATGAAGCTGTTCTTTAAGATCAAACCCTTGCTGAAGAGCGCAGAGACTGAGAAGGAGATGGCCACAATGAAGGAGGAGTTTGCCAAAACCAAAGATGAACTCGCCAAGTCAGAGGCTAAACGGAAGGAGCTGGAGGAAAAAATGGTCACTCTCTTAAAAGAGAAAAATGATCTGCAACTCCAGGTCCAGTCTGTGAGTACTCTGTGTCCAGAAGGCTGTGTGTGATTAATGGTGTCTGAGAACAAGCAAAACTTATTTTGAATTTACAAAAGTTCTTTCCTTGAAAAATAATCTCAAATTTCTCTTATTATTATTTTAGTATTTAATGCTCTTTCAGAATTTTTATAAAGAAAGCAAAAGCAAAACTCACTACCATTCAGGTGGCATAGTGGGTTACACATTGGCCTGCTAACCACAAGATCAGCAATTCAGAATCACTAGACACCCTCCAAAAAGAAAACTGAGGCTTTCTGTATCCATAAGGAATTATAGTCTCAAAAACCCAAAGGTCATGTCCTAGAGGGTTGTTATGGTAAAGAAAGATAAGCACATTTATTTTCAAGACCCCAATAAAGAAGGGATTAATGAAGGATATATCCAACACTTTCAATATGTGATGGCCATTCTGGAAGTTTGAAATCAAATCTGCCATATCTTAGCCACATATTAACAATTTGCTACTGCTTCAGCCCATTCTTTTAAGCATCATTTTCCTAATGCAATTTATTAGATTTTGTTGAAACTCAACAGAGATGGCATCGCTTTCTCACTTGCAATCACCTTTCCAAAACCTCAATAATTGAACAGGAAAATTTACTCACGCTTATTTGAATTGAACTATCAGAGAATTGAGCTCTGTGATACTTCCTGATTCTTGAGACCGCTATCTATTGGTTCAAGCACCAGAACACCAAACTCAATGCCATCAAGCCCAGCTCCTAGCAAGCCTACAGTGCAATGTAGAATCTGCCCTGTTCAGAAGAGAGTTATAATGATGGGGGTGGGTAGGTGTGGCCTCAGAGCGCTAGCTTGCATATTTTGAAGTTTTATTTAGAGGCTAACTGATAATCCTTTGACTGGAAGGATAATAAGGAAATGAAAACTCTGGACAATGATAACACAGCTTCTCCAGAAGGTTTAAGGTACATAAAAATGCTACAAGGCCATACATCCAGGGACATAAACGTATTTAAGCTTTCTCTCTCATGCTTTTCTTTTCTAAGTCAATCTAGTAACTAGTTAATGGAGGGTGGTTAAAAATGGTCCAGTGGCACAAGTGGTTGAGTGCAGGACTGCAGCCCGTGGGCTTGGTGGTTCAAATCAAGTGGTGGCTCTAAGGAGCAGCACTGGGTAGCGTCCACGACCACCAAAGGCAGTGATACCGCCCCCCCCCCTCCAAAATGACTCAAACCAAAACTAACAAACTGATGGAATTAAGATTTGGGGATATTTACAGTTGGAAAACTTTTAGCAGTAACTCCAATTCAACCCCCTTACGAGGATATTGATACTCATAATAGGACAAGAGTTTCTTTGCCCAAGGTCTTACATCTACAGGCAATATTGGGACAAGAACCCCCAGCTTCCTCTTTCTCTACAAGCTTTCTGACTCTTCTATATCCCATATTTTAAAATTACTACGGCTGCAATTCAATTATTTTTCAAATAAGTTTGCTTCTAAATATATAGTCTTACTTCCATCCAATTAGCTGTATTTCCTCAAGCCATGTTATTTTCGGTTAAGTTCAATGCTATATCCCATACTGAAAATTCATCAGTATTCAATAAACACTTCTATTTTCTGCAAAGACAAAGTTCAAGATGAGGAATTATCTACCTACATCTCTTAATCTCCCTCTCCACAGGAAGCTGATGCCTTGGCTGATGCAGAGGAGAGATGTGAGCAACTGATTAAAAACAAAATCCAGCTGGAGGCCAAAATCAAAGAGGTGACAGAGAGGGCTGAGGATGAGGAAGAGATCAATGCTGAGCTGACGGCCAAGAAGAGGAAACTGGAGGATGAATGTTCCGAGCTCAAGAAAGACATAGATGACCTTGAGCTGACACTGGCCAAGGTGGAAAAGGAGAAACATGCCACAGAGAACAAAGTAGGAGGCATAGACATATGACTTTGTGTGTATGTTTTTAATTGTCCATGAAATGAAGTCCACCAAAATACATTTCTACTTCCTCAGGTGAAAAACCTCACGGAGGAGATGGCAGGCCTGGATGAGACCATCGCCAAGCTGACCAAGGAGAAGAAAGTCCTGCAAGAGGCTCACCAGCAGACTCTGGATGACCTGCAGGCCGAGGAGGACAAAGTGAACACCCTGACCAAGGCGAAGACCAAGCTGGAACAGCAAGTGGATGATGTGAGTGCATTTGAGTATCTTTTGAAAGATTAAAAAAATCAACACTTAGCCATGTTCAAAATACTTTCGTTTTTCACTAGCTTGAAGGGTCTCTAGAGCAAGAAAAGAAACTTCGCATGGACCTAGAAAGAGCTAAGAGGAAACTGGAAGGAGACCTAAAATTGGCCCAAGAATCTACAATGGATATGGAAAATGACAAACAGCAACTGGATGAAAAGCTTAAAAAGTAGGAATTTAAAAAAATTTCTAGGTGACATCATCTTTCAATTTGCAAGGGCATTAATATGTCTTGTTCTTCTGTCTAAAGGAAAGAATTTGAAATCAGCAATCTGATCAGCAAAATTGAAGATGAACAAGCAGTAGAAGTTCAACTACAGAAGAAGATCAAAGAATTGCAGGTAAGTCATCTCACCTTCCATCTTTTTCACAAACCAAGAAACAGAAGAAGAAGGAAATTAAGAGTTCATATCCTTGTGCTTGTGTCACTCCCAGGCCCGCATGGAAGAGTTGGAGGAGGAAATCGAGGCAGAACGGGCCTCCAGGGCCAAAGCAGAGAAACAGCGCTCTGATCTCTCCCGAGAACTGGAGGAGATCAGCGAGCGGCTGGAAGAAGCAGGAGGGGCAACTTCTGCTCAGGTAGAGATGAACAAAAAGAGAGAGGCTGAGTTCCAGAAACTTCGCAGGGATCTGGAAGAGGCCACCCTTCATCACGAGGCCACTGCAGCTGCTCTTCGCAAGAAACAGGCGGACAGTATGGCAGAGCTTGGGGAGCAGATCGACAACCTGCAGCGGGTCAAACAGAAGCTGGAGAAGGAGAAGAGCGAGCTGAAGATGGAGCTTGATGACCTGAGCAGTAACGCAGAGTCCATCTCCAAAGCCAAGGTAACCCATCCTGTCTCTACCTCAGCAGGAGGAATAATCTGCATCAGCTATCAATCTCTGGCACTAAACTCTCTGTGGTCTTATAGCACTGCACTAATATTTTCTATTCCAAGACACCCCATTCTATACATTTTAAGGGCTCTTGGAGGCACAATTCAGGCTCTGGCAGTATAGTGATTATGTGTTGGACTGCTAATCACGAAGTTAGCGGTTCAAAACTACCAGTCGCTCCAAGGGAAAAGATAAAGCTTTCTTCTTCCTTAAAGGGTTGCAGTCTCAGAAACCTACAGGAACAGTTCTACCCCATCCTATAGGATTGCTATGAGTCAGAATCGATGTGCTGGAAATTAGCTTTTTCTTGCCACAATGTGTTATATGCTAGGCCACTAACTGCAAGGCCAGCAGTTCAAATCCACCTGCAGTTCTGTTGGGGAAAGATGAATCTTTCTAATAAAGAATCTAAGTCTCAGAAACCCAAAGGACAGTTGTGCTCCTATCAGGCCTCTGTGAGTGAGGCCAGACTGGCTGGCAGTGGGCTTGGTTTGGATGGTATACTTCTTTGTTTTTAATGGGCTATGATCACTTGGATGATTTCAGACCAAAACTTTGAAAACAAACTCATTGCCATCAAGTCAATTCTGACTCATGTCCACCCCAGAGAATAGGGTAGAACTGCTCTTGTGGGTTTTCAAGATTGTAACGCCTTATGGGAGCAGAAAAAGTTCATCTTTCTACCATGAAACAGCTGGTAGTTTCAAACTGCTGACCTTGTGGTTAGCAGCTCAACCTGTAACCACTGTGCCACCACAGCTAGTGCCGGAATGATAAAAAGAAGTGAGCAGGTGCCAACAGTGACCAATTTGAAGACACTGTGCACTCACCATGCTGGAGTTCTGGCTTGTTCCACGAGAAGATGTCATAACCTTATACTCACCCATGGCATATATTTATTCACTCAAAAATATGTTAGGAGTAAAGTTTCAATATTTTTTGAAGGCCACTCATGGTTTCATTTTTATCACACCTCACAGGGCAACCTGGAAAAGATGTGCCGAACACTAGAAGACCAAGTGAGCGAACTCAAGGTGAAGGAGGAAGAGCAGCAGCGGCTCATAAATGACCTGACCACTCAGAGGGCACGCTTGCAGGCAGAAGCAGGTAAGGACATCTCCCTTGGGCTCTGTACTAGATAGAAAGTGTACTAGGCAAATGTGAGGCCATGGGTATGGGTACCATATTTTTCAGACCATAAGACACACCTAATTTTTAGAGCAGGAAAACAAGAAAAAAATATTCTGAACCAAATAGTACCAGTATACTAAAATGTTCTGGGCAGTCACACCTTTGAAGCAGAAAATACACCCTCATTTCCCCCACAATATAGCTGGGTAGGGGGAGCGCATTTTATGGTCTAAAAAATATGGTAAGTACCAATATTTCCACTGTAGAGGGTGATGGAAAAACTATCAGCATTTCCTGAACAAGTCTCACGGAGTGGGGGAGATGAAAGCAAGAATGAGCAGGCCTATCTATGTTTTGTCTAGTCTTTAGAGTTGAATTTTGCTTGATAGATGCTTCCTGTATATGTTTTACCTGATTTTTTGTAAATGAAATCCAGGACAGGTGGCTCTATACAGAAACAGTAGCTGTGTTGATAATGGCCTTTGGGCGTGGCAGGGGAGGATAGGCATGGTGATGGGGAGCTAACAACAGTAAGTCTAGAAAGAAAATGTCCTGAAATTGATTGCAGTAAGGATTGCACAGATATTCTTAATATGAGTGAATGATAAGTGTATGATATAGACGTAAATGCTAATAAAACTATTTTCTAAAGATACAGGAAAATAACTGAGCAGGCAACTTTACTTGTCACACTCCTAAAGGAAGTGTGCTTTTAAATGTCTAGTTCTAATCAGTCCTAGAACATTATTTGGAAACACACATGATATGTTTATCATGTATGTCTACAGAGAAACACACGCACATGTGTACATGTGCTGCAGGGTTGTGTGTACGTGCATGCACCATTAATAGATTCCTCTGCTTCCATTACTCTCAGGCGAATATTCCCGACAATTAGATGAGAAAGATGCATTAGTATCTCAGCTTTCAAGGAGCAAACAAGCATCCTCTCAGCAGATTGAGGAGCTGAAACGTCAGCTAGAGGAAGAAATGAAAGTGAGTTTTGCTGCATTTGCTCTTTGGTTTTTATTCACTGCAGTTAGCAAATGGCAAGGACATCATCAGTGCTCCAGAGCAACAGCCAGCAATTAAGTCTCTCCTTTCCTCAGACTTTCCATGCCAGAGTCCTTGGTCTTGCCTACCCTAGGCCAGGAAACAGCCCACCTGTCACTCTCTATCACAGTCCCATAGTCTTTGGCCAGCTGAAGAACATGTACCTCACAGTCTTCATGCTGCTCTTTCGAGTCTCCATACCACAGTCTCATGGTGCATCTGATCCTGGCAGCCTCTGCCAACTTCAAACAGAGATCTTGGATAAGCTCTTCCAAATGTTTTTCTGGGTTTCAGTAGATGTAGTTCATTTTCTAGCTGACCATAATTCCATTAACAAAAAAAGATCCAGAAGTCAGATCAAAGATCCTTCTGGCTAATCAAATCTAAAGTTGTCTGCTTAGGTTCTCGGGTGTACAAATGAAATATCACTGAATAAAAGAAGTTAAGTCACTAAACTGATACTTTCACAGGCCAAGAACGCCCTGGCCCATGCCCTGCAGTCCTCGCGCCATGACTGTGACCTGCTGCGGGAACAGTATGAGGAGGAGCAGGAGTCCAAAGCTGAGCTGCAGAGGGCCCTGTCCAAAGCCAACAGTGAGGTCGCCCAGTGGAGGACCAAATACGAGACGGATGCCATCCAGCGCACAGAGGAGCTGGAGGAGGCCAAGTATGTGTTATGAATTCAGAAGGAGAAAAAAAATATGATATCTTAGCTCCCTGACTTAGCAACTCCCAGAAGCTGCTGTAATGACATTGATGATGATGAACAAAATAGCAATTATAATAACAATAATCCAAACAAAGCTGATTCTAACTCTTAGTGACCTTGACAGGGTTTCTGAAACTATAAATCTTTAGAGGAACAGACAGCCTCATCTTTCTCTTGAGGAGTCACTGATGGATTTGGACCACCAATCTTGAGTTTAACAACTCAATGCCTAACTCACAGCTGCACCAAGGCTCCTTAATAATAATAGATACTAATATTTACAACATACATAATTAGACACCATGTTAATACTTAACTCATTTAGTTTTCAAAAATAATTTCATGTTGGTGATAGATAATGAAACAGACTTAAAGAGGCTAATAGATTATATAGTTTGGATTGGAACTGAATATTCTGATTCCACGGTTTACCTTCTAAAGCTGTACAGTAGATAGTACAACTCTTATAATTCATGTTAGAGGCCTCCAAATTGTACCTAAGGCCCAGAGTTGGAAAAAATAAAGCAAGTCTTTTGTCTTTGTATAGAAATAAAACATGTTTGAGGGTATCGGGTTAAAGGTTTTTGTGTGCCTTCAGGACATATTCTCGACACATAATTTGGAATGAATCAAGAATCCAGAAAGAGGTGGAGGGAACCTGTCTTTAATAAAACTGCTGAAATTGCCATCGTTTATCCATCAACTTCTTTCTCAAGAGATTGCACAAGTCTATATGACTAGAAAAAAATGGTGATTTTCTAGGGAAAGTGACATCAATAAAGTAGAAAAGCTGGGCCAGCAACTGGCTATCTCAAAACTCAAACTCACTGACATCAAGTCTATTCTGACTCATGATGACACTATAGGACAGGGAAGACTGGGCCCTGTAGGTTTCTAACGTATCACAAACGTAGAAGCCTCATCTTACTCCTGGAGAGCAGCTGGTGGCGTCAAACTGCTGACCTTGTGGTCAGAAGCCCAAGCGTAAACCACTATGCTACATCTAGTTAGCCTCAAATACCCTTTGGAATGAGACAGGAGATACAAAGTAATCAATAAGATGGTCTGAATTCATCATTCTCCAAAACCACATTCAATCAGCACTCCTGAAAATTCATAATTACTTAATGTAATGAGAATACAAATTGCACGAACATTTCCTCTAAGAATTCAATAATGTACAAAGCACTAAGGCACTACTGTTGACTGATTTGCATTTAGTTTATCCATCTAGAAGGGAGTTCTAGCTGCCATGCTTTTGAAGCCAGTACAGGCTCAGGAATGGAGAATGGGTCTGAGGAAAGGAGAGCATTGCTCCTACTGTTGGCCAGTCTCCTTGACTCTCTGGCTAACTCTTCAGGAAGAAGCTGGCCCAGCGGCTGCAGGATGCGGAGGAACACGTGGAAGCTGTGAACGCCAAGTGTGCTTCCCTTGAGAAGACCAAGCAGCGGCTCCAGAACGAGGTGGAAGACCTCATGCTGGACGTGGAGCGATCCAACGCCGCCTGCGCCGCTCTGGACAAGAAGCAAAGGAACTTTGACAAGGTGACTGAGATGCCTGTTTTAACGTACACATGTCTTCCCTGGCCTCTCTTTCTCCTAACGCATGCTGATGATTTATTGCTCCTCAGATCCTCTCAGAATGGAGACAGAAGTATGAAGAAACACAGGCTGAGCTTGAGACCTCGCAGAAGGAGGCCCGCACTCTCAGCACCGAGCTCTTCAAGGTGAAGAATGCCTATGAGGAGTCCCTGGACCACCTCGAAACCCTGAAGCGGGAAAATAAGAACTTGCAACGTGAGTCCTCTTGAGCTTTGTTACCCCATGTAGACCTAGCAGAACCTTTTCCTGTTGCCCTATGGCTGACCACCTGTCCCTTGTCTGATCACCAATAGATGAGATTTCTGACCTCACTGAGCAGATTGCTGAGGGAGGCAAGCAAATTCATGAATTGGAGAAAATAAGGAAGCAAGTGGAACAAGAAAAATGTGACATTCAGGCTGCCTTAGAAGAAGCAGAGGTATATATTATTATGTTGTCAGATAAAGCCAAAAACTATTCGGTGAAAATATTCAGAGGGCAATGGTCCTGTGAGACTGATATATCATTATAGCACTGTGGAGCATTTCAACTCAGTAACCTTTATGGGGCTGAGCCCTCGTGGCATAAGTGGTGAGTGCAGGACTGCGGCCTGCGGGCTTGGTGGTTCAAATCCAGCGGCGGCTCTCAGGCGTAGTGCTGGGTAGCACCCATGACCACCAGAGGGCAGTAATGCCAAAACAAACAAACACACAAAAAAGCAAACCTTTTAGATTACCAAAGTACTGAACATATAAATACTCTGACCCATTAATTCTATTTCAAAGAAGTTGTCCCAAGAAAATAATCTTAACTGGAAACAAAGAATTAAGCAGTAAAATGTTTAATAAAAAGCCATCCAATTATGAAATAGTCAAAGGATGGAATTTGTATCTAGTTATTAAACATAATTAGTACAGGGAAATATTGTTGACAAACAGAAATTTTTAGGCAAGATATAAATGTGTATAAGTAATACAACTTTGTTTACATAAAAAATGTCTACACATGGAAAAATCTAGAAAATATGGAACACATTTAAAAGGTTATCTCTTAGTAGTTGAGCAAAGGAGAGTTTTTTGCATTTGTTTTTATATTTTGCTCTACATTCTACAAGGAGTATTTATTGTGTAATCAGCAAAAATCATACATGTGTTTTTAAACTGAGAGTTTCTAAATCAGAAATAGATATACCATGTGTTAGCCCAGGTAGACTGGAGAAACAAATTCATAGACATGCATATGGATATAAGGGAGAGGTTTATACACAAAAGGAATGCGACATTGGGAAAGCATCCCAACCCAATCCAGTCCAAGCCCACAAGGCTGATATTAGCTCATATGTCCGATACCAGTCTATAAAGTCTTCTTCAGATTCACGAGGTGCATGCAGTGATGCCAGGACAATCACAGGCCAGTGGGTGCAGTCTTGTGTATCCACGGTGGTAGAAGCATCTCAGTGCTGGCAGGTGCCTCTCTGTAGCTTCGCAAGCATCTCAGCACCAACAGGAGTCTCTATGTGGCCTTTCCGGCTTCAGAGGTCTGGTTCCATCAGGGTAAACCCATGTGGCTTCTACTCCTTGTTTATGTCTCACAGGGACACCTTGTGTCTTGTCAGTAGAGCAGCTCCAAGGGGCAGAGTCATAAGTCTCTCATCTCCAGGGCGAGCTATAGCCAGATTCCCCAGAATTCTCAGGAGAAAGCCATGCCCACACAGAGGTCTCATTGGCTTTCTCCAGATTGACAGGCTAGACTTCACCCCTACACGTCCAATCCTGAAATTGACACAAGATTAAATGACTGCCACATGCCACATATGGAACTGATTTATAAAATAGAGAGTTCATGCTCACTATACATAAGTTTGATCACAGAGCTTTGATTACTACTAAATGAATGTTTATAGCCCTTTTGTCTTTTATAAATTAGCTTTATTATAGCACCACCTGTGTAATCTGCAGTTAAGTAAATAGAAGACTGGTTTACTAGCTGATTTGTGGTTCTGCTATATCTACTTTGTAAAGCTTAACAAATTAATATAAATTAAGATTTTCCTCATAAGAAAATGTATGCCGGGTTATTTTTTCTTACTAATTGTTCCCTGTGTGTTCAGGCTTCTCTAGAACATGAAGAAGGGAAGATACTGCGCATCCAGCTTGAGCTGAACCAGGTCAAGTCCGAAATCGATAGGAAGATTGCGGAAAAGGATGAGGAAATTGACCAGCTGAAGAGAAATCACATCCGAGTGGTGGAGTCCATGCAAAGCACACTGGATGCCGAAATCAGGAGCAGGAATGATGCACTGCGAGTCAAGAAGAAGATGGAGGGAGACCTCAATGAGATGGAAATCCAACTGAACCATGCCAACCGCTTGGCTGCCGAGAGCCTAAGGAACTACAGGAACACGCAGGGTCTCCTCAAGGTAATGGGTTCGTACTCAAACTCAAAACTCAAACTCACTTCCATCAAGTCAATTCCAACCCAAAAGACAGCACAGAACCACCCCAGTGAGTTTTTGAGATGGTAACTCTACAGGAGTAGACAGTCTCCTCCGTATCCCTCAGAGTGATGTGTCTTGAACTGCTGGACTTGCAGTTAACAGCCCCACAGGTCACCCACTACAACAGCAAGGTCCCTAGGTTCACATGAGCCTCCCAGATAAAGTAGGAAAAGCGCCTGCCTTACAGTTCCCCAAACAATGACTGTTACACAGCCATTCTTTTCTCTTAACAAATTCTACAGCTGATCGTATGGCAATAACAGAATTCATTGTACAAGGAAAATACTATTTTTAAAGAAGTGTTATGTAGGAAGAAACCACTGCCATCAAGTCACATCGTAAAAACAATGCCAGAAACCTAAATACTCAAATATGGTTCCAGCATCAATAGGTCTGAGGTTGAATGCTAAATTTGTCTCTTGTGACTGCTTGATTTTAGACAAGTAATTTAAATTTTTAGCACCTCAGTTTTTTCTTCTATAAAGTAAGAATGGAACTACTCAACTCACAGGAGTATTGTGAAGATCAAAGGACATTCACAGCACTATTTGGTTGGTAGACCATATGAAAAATCTTCCATAACTTACAAGCTTCAGTTATTCTCATGGGAAAAATAGCTTATTACTGGCAGAAATAGCAAAGGAATCCATTATCTCCTGATAATCCTCTCCCTCACCCTATGCTTGGGGCAGGCAACAGCAATCTCATTCAAATAGCAGGGATATCAACTCTGTATCTGACACCAGTAAAACTCCCAGTTCCTTATCTACTGGTATGTTCATATCACATTCATAATGCCATATGTATATATGTGTACATGTATGTGCACATGCACATGTATAGTATCATTTTCCCATTTCACAGGAAACCCAACTGCACCTGGATGATGCTCTGCGGGGCCAGGAGGACCTGAAGGAGCAGTTGGCAATCGTGGAGCGCAGAAGCAGCCTGCTGCAGGCCGAGGTGGAGGAGCTGCGGGCCTCACTGGAGCAGACGGAGCGGAGCAGGAAGATCGCAGAGCAGGAGCTGCTGGATGCCAGTGAGCGCGTGCAGCTCCTGCACACCCAGGTGAGACAACCCCATCCCCCCACACACAAGAACAAACGGGCCATGTGTACTGTGAAGTGGTGAAATCTATCACAATGCAGAAGTGCCTTGCTTGTCTACATGTAAATGAGATGAAACAAAGGGTGCAGGAATAGTTCAATGCAAAACCAATGAATGGCTGTTAAGCTCCACCCAAGTCACAAGCAGAAAAGAAAGAAAAATATATACACATTTAGATACTTTAGTAGATGTGCATGTGCGTATGCGCGTGTGTGTGTGTGTCTCACAGTGACGCTAGAAGGCAGATAGAACTTCCCATGTAGGTTTTCAACTGTAACTTTTTAGTGGAATACAAAGCCTCATCTTTTCTTCCATACAGCATCTTCAACCACATTGAAGCGTTGACTTTTCACTTAGGACTCACTAAGAATCAGGATAGACTCAATGAGAGTGATTGAATATATGTGTTTATATGTGTTTTTTATTATAGAATGTATATATACATATACTGCATATATATAACATGGAGGGATAGATTCTAAATTATTCATTGTCATTATTATCTTAGGATAGAATCATAAGTGAATTTGTGTGTACCTGTTTTTCCTTTTCACATTTTCTACTGAAAAAATTAAGTACAGCGGTTTAGATTATTTTGAACACCACAAGTGGAAGAAGTCTGAGTAAAGAGTACATATGTGGTGGAAGACGGAAGTAGCATAAGTGATGTTACATTCAAGGGATTGCAGTGAATGAGATGAAAACAAGGTGCATGTATTGTTGAATGTGAAATTGATGACTGGCTCTGCTAACCTCACAGTGAAAAAGGGGGGTGGGGGGCTAGAAGCCCTTCCTGAAAAACAAACAAACCAACAACAAACTATGTATTGACTCTTAGATATGAAAGTGGTCCATGTTTCTCACCAGAGTCACTTAAGTATTGTCAGCAGGGCAATTTGAGCTGTGCCACCTGGGACATTTAGCAACCCAGATGTGCAAGCACATATTAGTAGCTTCCCCTTGTCATTCTGAAATCCAAAAATATATGCAACAAATGGTTTCCAAATACCCCTGAAGACGCTATTGCTTCCCTATGAGAATCACTGGGTTGAAGTTATAAGAAAATGTTTTAATATGTTTTAAAATGTTTAATATGATCAGCTGAGTGTTCCTAAAGAAGAAAACCTGAAAAGTTCACACAAAACAAACTCCAATTGAGGAACTCCAATGTCAGGCACGTAGAAAAAGAAGCTCTTTTGAGGACCAGCTCCACTATGAGACA
>PVJH01035831.1:0-19345 GCA_004026705.1 Nesogale talazaci
AATTTAGTTTTCAAGATTATGAAGACTGATTATGGTGTTTTTCTACAGGAAAATGATAGGATATGGCTTATGGGTCTTTTAAAAAGGTGTTGCTTATCTATGATATATAGCTCTGAGTACAGTAAGGGAAAAATAAGAGGATACCAGTGAAGAGTTTATATTACATAATAGATGGATTAAAGAGACAAATGTACAAGGTAACATTCTTTAATATCAGAAAACAAAGGAAAGTAACATAATATTTAGATTTAACATCTATTCAATATATCTACTGAGAAGAATTTTCTAGACAAAAGTGAAAAGCATTTAAAAAAAGAAAAAGATTTATATAATTACTATGTTAATGTTTAAAATGTCTATACAATGAAAAAAATCATAGAAAAGAAAAGTTGAGCCTAAAATTTGAAAAATGCATTTGCAACACATATTACTGACAAAGTTGTGATATCTATGATATACAAACCTATAAGATAAAGACAAATAATTCAATAGAAATGTTGGCAAAAGGAATTTATTGAGGTCTAAGCAAGAAATGGCTGCACCTTTGACAAGGATAAATGTTAGATATGCCAACATGGAACTCAGCAACCAAGGCAGAGTGATAAAACTTTATAAAAGTTTTTTCAAAAAGAAATAGTAGAAGGGATTATTTGATTGGCTGATTTTCTGAAGTTATGAACAACTCCCACCCCAAATAGTTTTAAAACCATAGGACTGGAAGAGGTACTCTTGGGATATAAATAAGTAGGAAAGAAACCCAGCATTTCTTTCCTTATTTATGTATAGCCCTATTTGGCTATGATGGAGTAGCTTGTAATTCATGAAAGACTCGGCCAAAAAAAAAAAAGGTTTTGAAAATATTTAGCCATCACTAAAAACTTTGAGAAAATGATTCCCTGGGCCAGTGGGCTCAGGAGCAAGGGGCCCAGGGGGCTTTCAGATCAAGAGGCACAACCAAGCTCACAAAGAAAAGGCTGGGTATGCCGCATGTAGGTTGGGAGAGGTGCATGGGATTATGCATGCATGCAGAAGGCGCTGAATCAGAGAAGGTTTTGTTGTGCATATTTTTGCCAAAATTGAAAAAAAAATAAGAATAGTTACAAGGAGGAAGAAGATGTTCTAAAATAGATTATAGTAAAGATTGTTCAACTCTTCTAGAGATGCTTGAACTATTGACTTGTATGATATGTGGGTGAAGTGCCAATGGAACTTTTAAAAAAGAAAAATAAAAATGCCTGGCAGCCTACTTTGCTGACTAATGACTGTGAAGGAAAAGCTATAAACAACCATCTAAGCTGCAACTATTGATGCATGGACACAATTAGTCCGAAGAGCTAAGGGACCATCCAAACCTCGGATTCCATGATCCTGGGACCAGAAGAACTCTGTGAAACACAGCTACAACTGCCCGCTGCTCTGAATAGGCTCATACTGTTGTGTCTAGATGCCACCGTCAGCTTTGACACATCATCCCCCTGCGTGTAACAGAATGAAACATTGCCGGAAGATGTGTCATAATTGTCCCTATGCCTGAGGCAATTGTTGCAGTCACTGTGTGAAACTGTCTCCCTGAGAGTCTTCCACACTTCTGTTGTCCCTCCACTGTACCAAGCACGATGTTCTTCTCCAGGGACAGGTCTCTCCTGACATGTCCAAAGGGTGTGAGATCAAGTCTTGCCAGACCTCCCTTAGCATAGCATTGAAACATTGTTAGGATCACATTAGAAGGCCTTAGATAGAATGAAAGACAAAATGTGGAGCAAAATTCAAAATTATAAAATAAAGCAGGCTTCCTGGTCCCCCAGATATGGGTGGAACTCCCAAGTCTATGGTCTTTCATCACCGTGAAGGCCCAGAACAGAACACACTCCTAGGGTTCACTTTTCATTCAAAAAATACATCTAAAAGGTCAACAATAACATGTGGAAGATACAGACTCCTTCAAACAATCCACCACACAAACCAAGGTCAATGTAGGATTTGCCCAAAGGCAAAATTCAGATACCAGCGAGGGTTCGTTAGGAAAGAAGGAAGAGTGGAAATAGGAAACACAAGGAAGTGAGATGAGAGAGATTATGTGTGGAGAGTGCAATCAGGGTAATGCCATACACCTGTATGAATTGTTGAATGCAATTTGCTTTTTGAACCTTCACACAAAGCACAGTTGTAGAAAGAGAGAAAAAAAGAAACTAGCAGATACAAACAATCCCTTAGTTTCTACTACAAAAGCAAGAGAGCTCTTATTACAAACAACTAGAAAACCCAGATGAAAAACAGACAGGATGTATTAGAAAATATTGGGCTACTGTCAAAGTAGCTTTAAAGTGAAGGACTCAAGATTCATGAGGAAAGAGATGTTCATTGTGATGAGTCTAACTTTCTGCATGGAGCTTTCTTTTTGCATTTGCCATACCTTGTGTGAGAAAAAAAATTGCTAGAAACCTGGAACATTGGTAGAAAAAAAAATCAGTGTAGCCATAAACAATTTCACAAAGTTCCAAAGGGGGTAGCTCGATTTCACAGCTTTTGAATGAATCCCAAATGGTGATGACGTTATAGGACAGGTTCCAAGACTTTTGATTCTTCATAGGAATCAGGAGTCTCGTCTTTCTCACAGGGAGCAGATGATGGCTTTCAAGAGCCGACCTTGTGATAAGCAGTTTGATACCTAATGTGTCATACCCCCAGAGTCCTCACGCAAAATCCAAACTCACTGTCATCGTGGATGCTGACTTACAGCGACCCCATAAACTCCTAGAGTGTAGAACTGCCTTTTTGAGTTGACAAGACTGTGACTTTTTCTTTGAACCCCAAGAGATTTATTGGTCCATAATTTACATATATAACTGAATAATTCAATTGCTTGATTATATGAAGGGGTATTGTACTATCGCCACCAATCCATCTTAGAGCATTCCCTCCTCCCATGGTTACAACAAAGTGAACTGAGTGTATGCACAATCAGATCTAGTACTCCTCTCCCCTCCTGCCTTTATTATGTACACCTGAAATTCCCATGTCCTCCCCATTGCCCTTCCTTCACCCCTGCATTCCCTATAACACCTTGTATCAGTTATTATCATTGTACATCCACGTCTCCTGTTTTCCACAGAAAGCCATGAGGAACAAATCACAATATGGTGGTAATGATAAGATCCTATTGATATAAAGACAAAAATACAAACAATGTGTCCATGAGAGAAGGCCCTCCCACATTCAAAAAAGTAGGGAAGACATTTATGTCATGGAATAATTACAAGATGCTTGCATCAGTACAAATTCAGGTCTTGTCTATAGGGAAGTCGACAGGCCAAGAATCAAGTTTAATCCAGCATAATCAATATTAAGATTGTAGTTTGATATGAGAGAAAAAGCCCCTTTTTCTCCCATGAAGAGGCTGGTGATTTTCAACTGCTGACCTTGCAGATCTGTGTTAGAAAATTGGTATTTAGGAAAACCAAAGCAGTGGAGAGGAGTGGGATGCTAAGGAATTATTCTGATCTTTTTATTCAAGTTGACTTATCTCTACCAGCATTCTCAAAATTGTTCATTTTTAATTTCTAAATTCTTAATACATCAAGCACAAAGTGAATGAAGCACAGAGCAGAACTTTCAGTACTCTCACCGTCCTGGAGAAAAGTATTTCTCTCAGGAACAAGCAATGAGGAAAATCCCTCAGGAAACACAAGGGGGATTTCATTGAGATCCTTTGAGACTCTTAAGAAGAACTATATTCTGGAAGTAAGGATAACTCAAAGTGAGACCAAGCATTATACATTCTGCAAACAAGTCTCAAGTGAGCTCAATCTCAGGCTGGCTGGGAATGGTACATCCTTCTTCTAACTGCTACTGGACAGAATGTATCCTGTTTGAAGAAAGATAATATTATTCAAAACCTCAGCACTTTTCCCTGTAACATACCAGATTCTTCATGAGAAGCAAGAAACAGGAACAAGAGAAAGACTGACAACAGAAACAAACCCACAAGTAAACTATAGTATTGTCATGATCAGATACGGATTTTAAAATATTGCGATGAATGTGTGAAAACTAGAGTTTTATTACTAGAAGATGCAAATTCATTTACTATTATTTGTTTATTTTATGGACATGAAAAGAGAAGCTAGACAATCTAGAATTGAAGAATACACCTGCTGAAATGAGGAAATCACCGTCAGGTCAGAACCCTGAGGTACTTCAACATTAAAAACTCAAAAACCAAACTCATTGGTTTGGAGGTAATTCTGACTAATGGCAGCCTCACATGATCCCTGATGTCCACACACAGGGTTCCAAGTCACAAGGTCTGCAGTTTGAAACCACTAGCTGCTCTGCTCTGCAGGAGAAAGATGGGTATTCCTACTCTGGTAAAGAACGACAGTCTCTGAAACCCACAGGGTTAAAACTTGCTCTGTGGCATTGTGATGTCAGAATCTCTCCCATGGCAGGGAATTTGGCTTTGAGCTCAAGGACAGAGTACTGCCCTTGTGACCTTTCTAAAGCTGTAAATCTTTAAAGGAGCAGAAAACTTTGTCTTTCTCCTTCGGAGGAGCTGGTAGATCTGATCTAATGATTGAAGAAGGCCAATGCATCACCAGGACAACATCACCAGGGCTAAAAAGAGAAAGTGAAAAAGGCAAAGAAGGGGAAGAAAGATAATCCATAAAAGCTAAAGAAATAAATTATTTTAAGAAGAGCTATAGCATGATTTTACTAGTGTAACAAAGGGTAAAACAATGATTTGAGGAGAAAGCGGCCCATAGGTAAGTAGACAGAGCGGCAACAACCTCTATCTCGGAAGTGCAGGCATAAGATGACAAGAGTCAGGAGGGATATCGAAGAGAAGGAGGATTTTTTTTTAAGATAGACGAAGTGACAGCATCTCTGTAAATAGAAATAGAATGCACTGGAAAGGGAGACAGTGAGGTTGCCAAGGAGGGAGAAGACAACTATGGAGGCAAAGTCTTTCAGGATCTGAAAGATAGCAAAGCTCACTCAGGATGATCATACAGTAAACCCTCCCAAGCAGAATGCCCACAGTGCTGCTGCTGAATACACAAGAACCCTCGGTCTAACGGACACTGTGCTGAACACACAGGTACTCTGCAGCCTTCTCTGTTGAGAGGAGCTAGAGCTTCTGTGGAAGAGGAGAAAAGAAGCCACTGCATGTGATGAAGGAGAGCCTTTTACTTCACTGTCTGACTCTGAGGCAAAAAAACCATGAACTAACTGACAGGTGGCCGGGGAAGGAAGGTTCTTAGATCGTGGTCAAGTCAAGTGCACAAGCCCAGCAGCACTTTCTGTGATGCATAACATGGTCTGTTGCAGAGTTGTCCACTGCCATAACCACGGGTCCTGTGTGCCTACTGAGTGTTTGAAATGAGGTCCGTGTGCCGATGAAATGAAATTTCTGTTTTGTTTAATTTTAATTCATTTAAATAGCCCTACATACACCCAGTAGTTACTACGTATGGTAGTAACTATATAGTACTGAAAAATAAGACTATGAAGAAAGTATTCAAAAATAATTTTAAGACATAGAAAATTGTTCTTACATGATAAGTGCTGAAAGAAAAAGAAGGGAGTACAGAAGGGTAGACTGGAGTCTATATAAGTTTGAACATAGGGAGCAGGAAGGTGAGAGAAAACATTTTAATTCACTTCAGCCTCCTCCCAGACCAAATTGGTCAGCATCTTGTTATGGAAGACACTTGAGAAAAATCCCCTTCAAAAGTCTGAAATGCCACTGCCATGTAAAAATTATTCTTTCTCACAAGAAGCAGATAGGTTTCATACACTATGAATGCTGCCCATTTTTCTTGGATCTAAAGAACCCTTTTCCCAAAGATTGACTTTCTGCCTCTAACAAAGAAAGAAGGAGAAAAAATGTGATTTCTGAAAATTTCCAGTTACAAGATTACTGTATTATTGTTGCTTAGAAATCCGGTTTCCTGCTTTTTGTATTTCTAAAGGAGCAAAGAAATATACTCTTTAGTGCACAATATAAGAAGGACATTCTGATTGGCTGGAGCCACAGATCTGCTACTTTTGCCTTAACAAAATTAATTTAAAAGGAAAACAATCAGAGCATGCATTCCTAACCCCTCTCAGCTACAGACATTCAAGGATAGGGTCCTGGTCGTGTCCTCCTAGCTTTAGTTGTCACATTGTAGGCAACTCCTGTTATCTGCCCTCACCAAGAAAGACAGCCAGCCAGACTGGGGCCCAGAACCACTCACCCAGTCGAAGAATTCCAACTTCAGACAGAGTTCAGACGGGGTGCAGGTAATATCTGAATCTCTCTTCACTCTGTATTTTGGAGTAAAGAGACGGCGACATATCTTTGTTAGTTCTCATTCTCTGTGTGACCCCAAGTTTCACTTTAATATAATCAAGACACGGAAATACTCACAAGTCCAGAGAGAGAACAAAGTCTGCAGTTTAAAAGATCCTAATATACATTCTGTCTAGAAAATGTCTCTGTGGGCTAATCAGGGTAGCACTGGTCAGACTTAATTGGTCAGACTATAATTGGTCAGACTTGTGAATGGACAAGGTTCAGTTTCTCTGGGTCTTTGAAGCAGAACCATATCTTTAGGGTGCTTAGTCTAGATCAGGTGCTGGGGCATACCCATGTAGGTTGGGGGAGAGGGGGGAGAATCTTCTAGATTAACTATGTTTGGAACCAGTGATTGACCAAAGCTAAACAGAAAGCTCAAGAACTGAAGACTCCATAGATGGCTATGACTTTGTATGGTGGATTTTAGCAGATGTCCATTCTTGGATCTACCTTAGGTTTGGTATATAGACTTATGCTGCTACAATAAAATCCATAATTTATGGAATTTGACCCAGGGTTGAATTTCAGAGGCTGTTCCTGCTTCCCACTTTGGTCCCCGCCCTCACCATGGGACCTTTGATAAAGAAAATAAAAACTAAACTGACTGCCATCTGGGGAGTCTAACTCAGAAGGGAGTTAAAACACGTACATGAAGACCAGTGTGCTATGCTAGCCAGTGGTCACTGTGGAAGATAGCCATCTTGTCATTGAATTCTAAAGGAAACAAAGGAGGCGGGGGATGGACCCTGGAAATCCACCCTGACTACTCAGGAAAAACCCAATAAATCACAATGAAAAGCAGCAGGAAAAGAAACTGAATCAGAATTCCCTCTGCCTCTCTCTGTCCACAAGCCCCTCGGCTGGAAGAACTATTAGGCATTGAAATAACTGTAGTAACAATGACCAAAAGGAAAAAAGGAGGGAAAAAAGAGAGGTGAAAAAATGCAAAGAAGACAACCCCCAGCAAAACAATACGGCTTCGTGGACCTGAGAGTGAAATGCCATGATTCGCAAATAGGAGATGCAGCTGGAGAACCACTTACAGCTGACGTACCATGATGAATGATTGACCAAAAGGTCAACACTGCTCTTTTATGTTCACCACCCATCCGTTTCCATTGCCTTCCATTTGTCTGGCACAGAGCAGAAAGCTGGCCATAAGCTACTCCCCATAAAAATTAACCTTATCTTGCAGACTTACACAGAAAGGAATAAGAAACATACAATTGGATATATAAGCAATTCGAGTGTACAGCCCGGCTTCTCAGGAATCCTGGCAGGTGTTTTTGTTTTGTTTTGTTTTGTTTTGTTTTAAATGCATTACATTTCAAGCACAGTTGTAAAAGGTAATGTGCTCAGCAAATTCCAGGATTCCTGGCTGTGCACTGGGTCTGGCTGATGCTCTGTGAAATTTCAAAAAAGAGGAGGCAGTGTTCATCCCCTGGCCAAACACCACAATGAGTGCAGTGGAATGCATGTCAGCATGTCCCTTTGCTTCCCTCTGGAAGCCAGCTTTCCCTGCAGCCCCTTCGGTGAGCTGGGTGTGAGTGCCAGACTTTCTCCTGACGTGTCTCCACTATGTTCTGACATGGGAGCTGTGAGATGAACTACTTTCACACTCTCATTTGACAACATTTGTTCAAAGAGAATACCAGGTGAAAATATACTTTTGAGCAGGAGAGGGATCTGAAAATTAGCATAGCCGCAGACTTCCAGATTTCCTTCACCAGACTTGCGAAAGCCATTTTCATTGAACCAATTAAATTGATTCCACCAGAACGTGGGACGCTTCCTTCCTCTCCATTCTGATTTTGTCAGGTCAGTGAGATAATTTTGGGTCTTGTGGAAGCAATTTAAGTTACCTAAGTTATATTTTAAATTACCTTTGGGTTATTTTCAAAATCCATCTCTGCAGACTTGATTTAAAGATGGTAACTAAAGCTCAGGAGCCCTCTTGGTATTGCTATTTGCAAAAGGGGGCAAAACAAAACATAATCAAATGAAAGAAAAAGATCCAAAAAGTGCTGGGGGGGGGGAGGGTAAGGAATGGTTGTTATAGCATTGCTAATAAGCATAAAATATGGTAATACTAGATACTAAGCATTACAAAACTGTTAGAATTATCATGGGACATTTTTAAGAATATGAAAACAGATTCACAGTATTATTAAGAGCAGTAGATAAGGTCTTCACACATTGATTGCCAGTGTTATATTTATTTGTACAGGAAGAATGAAAGCTTGGCTAACACTGGTTGGCCCACCCATTCAACTTTCCAATTATGTCTCTGGTGCTCAGAGCCGGCAGCATCGCTGGGTGAAATGAGATGTAAGCAGAGTGAGGGCTCCTTCAGAAGCTGTTGTGTGTCTCTCTTAAACGGGCCAGATGCAGCTAACGGGTCCCGGGTGATCTTTCATCTTTTGTCTTCCCGATGCAAACACAATACCTGAAGGGCTGGGTTATTTTGTTTGTGTGTTCGCTTTGCTTTTTTTTTTTTTTTTGTAATTTCCAGTTGAACACATTTCCTGATACATGGTGATTCTCCTTCTTTCTTTCATCCCCACCCCCTTCTCCTCCTCCTCCTGTTTTGGCTCACTCATGTGCTCTCGGGTGCCTTCTGACTCACAGCAACCCTAAGGGCAGAGCAGACCTGCCCCACAGGATTTCCCAAACTAGCCATCTTCACAGACGCAGAGTTCTAGACCTTCCTCTCATGGACCAGCTTCAAACGACCAACTCCTCAAGCAGCAGCTTGGCACTGAGACACTGCACCATCCGGGCTGCTCTTTCTGCTTCTCTGGCATGGTACATATTGGGTGCAAGACAAAGGAACCTTGTATCTTTCCAGAGAATCTGTAAGGAGGCTGGGGCTATGAGTTGCAGACTCAACTCATCCAAGTAACATTAATAGTACAGGCAAACACACCATACCAGTAGGTAATTCTTGGAACCATTGAGGGACATACATGATTTTTATTCAATTGTACACATAGGGACTATTATTATTAGGATTCCTATTGTTCTATTCAGAGAACATTTATTGATATCTAATGTTGTGCTGAAGGAGCCCTTCTGGCAAATGAGCTGAACTGTAGTTGGCAAGGTTTGTAGTTCAAAACCATCAGCTGCTCTGAGAGAGAATGATGGAACTTTCCTCTCCTATAAACAGATCCTCACAAACCCACTGTGGCAGTTCTAGTCATGGTTCTATAGGTCACTATGAATCGACCTCAACTTGATGGCAGTGAATGAGTCTATTGTGCTAAGTACTGAGAATCTATAGATAAGGACAGGCTTAGACCCAATAATAAGCTTCAAAACTATACTAGTACTACCTGGATTTATACATATTCCTATTGGAGCAATGATTATTTTTACTGTGATAAGTGTTTACATGTCAGTTTTCTCACCAGACACTAAAGACAAGAGCCATTTCCTCTAACTTTGCTAACGATGTCCAAGAGTTCCTCCTTCCAACGACCCAAGCACAAACTTCAATTTCAACTCTAAATGCCTATCAAAATTGACAGCAATTTTCATGAAACCCCTCCTTTATTTCATCTCATCACACTTGGAAAACTAGATGCTAACGATATTTTTACATTTCCCAAAGTTCTGTAAGGAAAGGGAAAATCACACATTAAATTCTCTCAAGTAACATTTACCTCCTCAAACCCTAACTAATTGGAAATGACTGGACTTGGCAGCTCCTTTTATCACTTGGTCTATACACTAAATTCAACTTCTGTTGTGCCAATTGGAAAAATGCCAACATCCCTTCCGATCTCATACAAGATCTCATCCCACCAGTCCTTCTAGAGACTGACAATCTCAGATAACCACCGCCCTCTGTGATTGAAGTAGAAATCATAAACCAGATGTATAGGGTTCAAAAAGAGCAATGGTGGACTGAGAAGAGATTAAAGGGTGCTAGGTTCATTTGCCATTGGCAATGGCATGAGAAGACATTCACTGCAGTTGTATAAAGAGGAACTGCTGGTTCAGTTCCAACTTTATTGTCTTCCAGTTCTTTAAAATAAAAATCAACCAGGATGGGTAAGCTACTACATTTTGATAGATAGAGCCCAAAGGTTGTCTTTAGGACAAGAACTCTTCATCACTGGCCACTAATTATGTAAATTTTTTTCCTACAGCAAATCCAGTACATTTATTTATTGAGCCTTACCACTGCCATCCTGGTAAGCCAGAAGAGAAGCCAATCTATAATTACTCAAGCTACATTTCAAAATAGACTCCAAAGGACACATGATGTCATTTGCTAAAATGATTCAATCCAGATGGAAAGCATTCTGACCTATATGTAATTGATTGACCTTTGCTATGCTCCCCCTGGTTATTTATGTACTATCATATGCATGAATGTATATCAGTGGTATTTACACTTGGCAGCTACTTTTGAGAATGCATTATTCAATTGGGAGTCAAAGCTTTTTACGACCATTTCCTGGGCAAACATTCATAAGTGAAGGACAAGAAAAGATGCTATCTTATAAATAATGTCTCGTAGTCTCTGGAGAGGGTTTGTTACTCAGTTGTTTAAAATTATAGTTGATAGATCTATCCATGGTGGAGTTCACTAATAATTGTGAAAGGTACTTTATGAAAGAATGGAATGTTTCAGAACCTATCAAGAAAAAGACTAATAGTGAAGGTAATTAGAGATGATAATAAGTTATCAAAGAAAAGAGTATACCTATGTGATTTCTTTATTTAACTATGAAGTTGGTTCTCCAAAATGAGTTGGCTATAAATCATGTGACATTCAAATGGTCAAGATGGTTTCAAAATAGTCATAGAAGCAGAGGCAGATTGGGTTGGGAATAGCCTAGCTCTCCTAATCTACACCCAGAGTAGACCTCAGTAGTTGATCATGGAATCATTACTCATTACCTTTGACATGGACTCAAAATTATTCTCAAATAGTACTTCAGGAAATTACTACCAACTGAAAAGATTTGCACATGACCAATCCACATAATTGCTATTATACTCTTCACTTTGGATTCTAAAACATATCAGTATCATGCTTTAAAATATTAATTATGAAATTCTCATAAGTCTGCCCTCCTTGGTTTCTGTGCCCAAAGTAAATTTCCACTGATCTAAAAGTAGACTCACTGGTAAATATTATTATCTTGTGTTAATAAGATAATCAATGCAGGTGGAATCTTATTTACTAACAAAATTAATTCTAACTTCTGAGGCCTTATACTCCAAGACTCAATCTAAAATTAAACAGATTTTTCAAAACATAATTTTGAATCACCTTCAACTTCTAGGGGGGAAAAATCCTCAAATTAAATTTAGAAGCTTTCAAGAGGTCATAGTTGGTTGATTTTTAAACTTAACTGTCTCTGGGGGGATGTGATTCTTGCAGCATTTGAAAATCAAAGAGGAGATCTAAATAGGAAAAGATGAGGAAGCTCACTCATTTAGTACAATGGTTATCTCTTTAAGAGAGAAGGATAGAGAAGAAAAAAGACGAATGGGCATGTTATAGTTCTTAAATCATAGGTTCAAAAATGTTTAGTTTGCTCTATTTAAAACCACATAGCTTTAGAAATACAAAGTTTATAAAATCAAGATTAAAAATTAAGGTAACTTTTTAGCTTACTGAGAATCAATGCTTCAGTCTGTCAACAAAAACATACAAATAGCTTAGGGCCCAGAGTTTCTAATGGTCAACCAAAAAACAAACAAACAAACCTATTCGATACTGGCAATACTTTCTTACTGTTAATTCAACTAGAGTATTCCTGGACATATATATCAAGAACTTGAAGTTTCGTTTTCCCAAACAACATGTCAATAAACTACACTTTAACTTCTTGATTAGGGTATACGTAAGTTACAACAAACAAAAACTCGTTGGAGTTCAAGTTAAAGAGCATCCTCTATGAGAAATTTGAGGCACGTCATAGCACCTAGGGGGATGCTGGTGCTTACTGCAACATCAGGACTTTGAATCCCTCAGCAACACTGCACAGGAAAGATGAGGTTCCCTATTCTTCAAAAGTCTCAGTCTTGGAAACCCACAGGCACAGTTCTGCCCTGAACCCTAGGGTCACTATGACAGGAAAGTGACATAATGGCAGTGAGTGAGTGAGTGAGTGAGTGAGTGAGTGAGTGAGTGAGTGAATGAGTGAGTGAAAGATTATCTGGGACAGTAACTACATCTTTGTCTTACCAGCAACCAGAGTCACAATATGGGAAGCTATTCAGATCCAAGCACAGACCCCTCTCTGTGGCTACCTGGCTAATTAATTCATCCTGAAACATTTATGCTATTGCCTCTAACTATAAACATGCCTTTTCTGCTTTGGTATCAACCCAACAAAAATGGCCTAATTTCTGCAACTCTATGTAAGTGAAGATGAAGTCACTTATAGATTCAAACACCTACCACAATCAGGCATGTGAATAAAGGCGTGAATGTGACCTGGTGTGAAACAAGAAAAAGTCTACAAAAAACATGCTGCTTCTCAACATAGACTATTTAAGAATAGATATGAACTTTCCACGGAAATTTCCTCATTTAAAAAAATTGACCTCCAGACCATATTGGTCATGGAACTCTGATGTCGGGGTCCTACAAGAAGTGAATTATGACTATGCCAGAATCAAAGGGCCTCAGTGGACCAAGACAGTTGAAGGTGCCAGGCATTTGGAAGGGCAAGACAGTCCTGACACAAGGGGTCATCAGATAGAGGAGTCACTCCAACAAGACAGGGGTTAGCAACTACTCTCCATGCAGTACCTCAGACACAAAGTAGACTTGCACTAACGTTCCCAGATACTAACATGAACAGAGGTAATTCTCATGTGACTCTGGGTCCAGGGAAAAAAAGTAACAAAGCAAAAGGAAATCACACAACAAATTAGATCCAGAAAAAGGCAGCACCATCTTTGTTTCTGTCTATAGTCAGAAAACCTGCCATTAAAATACTATTCATTACCAAGCGGTATATTCTTTGTGATGTTCACCATGGATAACACAGGCCCTCCTGAATGTTCTATCACCATTCAACTTTCAAGATTTAATAAAGGAAAAAGTCATTGTACAAGATCTGCTAAACAAGCATGTGTCATCTTACCCAGCATTTCCAGGAAGAGTTATTTCCTGGATCCCAGGAGACCCGGATCCTAAGAGACCGATCCCAAGAAAAGGACACAACGGTTCTCACAGGAGAAGCAGGAGCTCCCTCAGAGGGTTCGGGGGTGCACACATCACTCTGCCCGTGCTGTTCTGGCCTTGAATCCTTGCACTCTCAATGCACAATTGTGTACTTGTCGCTTCCTAGTAGGTGAGTTGAGTGCAAGCAGAAAGAATATCTACTTTCCTTTACACTCCAAATTTCTATTTGCTGAATAAAAAAATGTCAGGCACACTGAAAAGACTATATTTTTTTAGTTAACTTTGGGAAAATGCTAAATACCTCCTGATTCTTTGTATGAAGCTTCAAGCTTTCTATAATTTTTTTGACTCAAGAACAACTACATGTACCATGGTCAAAATAGTATGAACTCCAAACTGTGTAGTTTCAGTGCTTTAAAAACTGTTAAATTATATTCAAGGTAAAAATCCTTCAAGATTATAGATATATAGAGATTTTCCCAATATACATCTATTGATGCATATATACCTAGTATATATAGAAGGAAAGGGCATGATAAAGTTCTCTACAGACATAAAATCCATATATTTAAACTTATGAGAAATTTAAAGAAGTGTAGTCTATGCATGACTTGAAAGACTTATGTTCCATTCTAAAGAAATGCATGTTGGCAAATTTCCCTAATACTGGGAACTGTTAACAGGAATTAAGCTTTAGATGAAATAAGCTAAAATGAAATAAGTGTAGTATCATTTATAGGCAGTCTTTAGCAATTTTATTGAAGGTGAGTCTAGTATGGTTCATCATTGGTAATTGGACTGTAACTGACCAATGCCTCCCTATTCTCATGAAACACAGCTTTGATTTCCAATTTTTACTGTTCTTCTAGGTCCAGTGTCCCTTCCTCATGTGCAGTTTGATTCACTGAGTTAGGGCAGGGGGTGACACAGAACAATTTTGAGACAGTTAGTCCATTGGAGAAAACAGAAGTTTCACTGAGGTCCGTGCTCCCAGATGTCTGAGGGTAAGTTATAACAAATTAAAAGACTCGATGTTTTATCATGAATGGGCACATTTTGTCTTCTCATTTTGAATCAATAGAAATAATTGGTGACTGTTTTGTTCAGAAAGAAATATTTTCCAAGGGGATTACAATTAATGCCTTCTGGACAGATAAAGCAAATTGAAGAATGAATAGAAGAAAGAAATTCCAACAGTATTTGCCAAAAGAAAACGCCGTGAATGGGGTATTACAAAGGGAAGAGTCTTAGCTTAGTTAACAGGTTTCGTTACATTGTCAGATGTTAGCATTCATAATCATCCTTATGGATTTTCAGGAGGGAGTGTAGTGTATGTAGCATGTACCATGCAATTTGTCTCAGAAAGTCTTTGTACTGGACTCTGTAACTGCTTTGGGGACTGTTAAATAAATCAAAGTTTCAATTCTACTATTGGTCAAAAGCTATGTCCTTCTTGGGTAAGTTTCCAAACCCCTCTATACTGCAGCTACCTCATCTGAAAATGTATGCCTTTAACTATCTTAGAAATTATTTCCTATAACAATTATAGATCCTAAGATCTCTACCTACAATAATCCTTATAGCTCAACACCACTGAGTGGATTCCAAATCATAGTGTCCTGACAGAACGGGATAAAACTGCCTTGCAAGTTTTTGAGATGATAGCTCTTTAATAGAATAGGAAGCCTCTTCTTTCTTCCACAGAGCAGCTGCTACTTTTAAACTGCTGACCTTGAGGTTAGCAACGTAATGCATACTACCATGTTACCAGACCAAAGGCATGTTACAATAAGCCTATCTCCTATTTATTTGGCAAATTAATGCATATTCTTTTGTGCTTTCAATAAACTGGTTAAGAATGTAGCAAATGCCAGATTGAAATAGATGCAAGGTATAAGCATACCTAGTTCTTGCATTCACAGAGTTGAAAGGTTGAATGGGGAGAAGATAGTCATCAAATAACAACATGGGGAGGTCACAGGTGCCAGGAAGAAAGTCTACAGAGGCCTGGTGTGGTTTAGGTACAAGACATTTGAGTTGAAACTTGAGGAAAGTGAATTAACCCTGGAAAGTTCGAGGAGACAAAATTCTTAATGACAGACGGAACATGAATGGGCAATGGTCCTGTGGCACGGCATGAGTGATTCTGGGGGCTGTCAAATTTGAGATTTGAGAGCTGGGAAGCATGGCTTGGACAGATTCCAGGGACAAGGATCTTGTGAAGGTTTTGAACAGTTGAAGGTAAACAGTCTCCTACAAAGCTACCAAGTGGCATTTTGAAAACCTCTCTCAAACTACAGTGGAGACAGTGCACAGAGAGGTGGAAGAGTAAATGTAAATGGACAGTCAAGAGACTCTTTCCTGAATCATGATAATCAGATTTTAATGGCAACGGTATGGTGGAATAAAACATACGTGAATAGTATTTAGGAACTAATAATGAATTAGGTGTTTTGTTGGTGTAAACATCACATTAAGGTATTAACTGAAGAGTGGGAGGTTTTAGTCCACAGAGAGATAGATAGAAAGGCCCGATGACCAACTTTTGAAAAATCACACTCTGTACATCTTGTCTCGCAGAGTTCGACTCCCACCCACATGAGGTCTCTGAGATTCTGAATGGGCCCAGTGGCATCTATTATTTTCTGTGTTTTTTCTTGAATGAATTGGGTAGTGCACTTTACCCATAACAGCTTAAACTGTATACTTTTTGATCCGGATATAAGTCATACTCCCCAATCAGCTGATGCATTTGATACATCTCTGGCAGGTTCATCTTCATTGACATAATACTTCTTTTTTAAAAAAACTGTTATGCATGAAGTTGGGGTGGGGAGTAGGGAGGGAAAAAAGAAGAGCTGATAACAAGAGTACAAATAGAAATCAAATGTTTAGAAAATGATGATGGCATCATAAGTACAAATATGCTTGACACAATGGAATGTTAAAAGAGCTAAAAGAACCCTCAATAAAATGATTTTTTTAAACATTTGAAAATGACCATGACCAAGATATGGGGGAAAAACTGTCATGATTCTAAATCATATTCCACAATGGTCAGTGGCATGATGTTTATATGCCTATGGAATAGAGAAACTAAAGCTTCAAAACATGCTTTTTATAAAACATACATATACATAGTGGTGTTTTGGAAAAATAAATTAGTGTTGCCCTTAGCTTGATACATCATGAATTGCTGTCTTCACCTCCCTACTCATTCTCCAAAAGCATTAATATGTGCACCTTTTCAGCCAATAACGCACTCAAGATTAAAACACTTATTTATTTGTTGGAATACATATGAATGTTGCTCTGAGAATTTGAAGAAGAGTGCTGTTACATCATATTGGTGGTCATCCTTCTTCTCCCAAAGTGCTACTTAATCCCTTATTCTGACAAACAAGAGATCATGATAAATAATAGGTGTTACAAATGCTTAAGAGATAATCATATTGACTGCCTATTTGTCAAATTTGACAAGGAAAATAAACACAGGGTTCCATGTACACACTTAAAATTTGAAATATCATAATGACTTGAAGACTTTTAAAAACAATATTTTAAATATACATGAATATAAATTGCACATGGTTAATCAGTGATTACGTGGTTAAGCTTACCAAAAGGTTGACAGTTGAAAACCACCAGCAGGTCCACTAGAAAAAGTTGTAATAGCTTCTGAAAGGATTCACAGAAATCCTGTGGGGGCAGTTCTCCTCTGTTACATGTGGTTAACTGTGAGTGACTTGCTACAGTGGACTTTGGTATATATAAATAAATTTATAAAAGGTAGTGTTACACAAATGTTTACAGTGGTTACTCTAGGTAAACTGAGGTATAAGTGTATGGAATTTTTACCTACTATTTTATATGGTTATACGTTGTTGGGATTTTACAAGCAAACTTTTTTTGTAAAAAAAAAAAAGAACAAGAAAAAGAAGCAAAAATAGCAAGTATGAAAAACAGGGTCAATGAAAAAAAAAATCACTGTTTATAAATGCTAACATTTATGATAGCAACATTTATCAAAGAAACTAAATATATTACACTAAATTTTTACAATATGATTATTTTTCTAGGGCCATGATTTGATTGACCCATAATATATAGCTATACCCCAACCACTATAAAAGGGCTAAGTTATAGGAAGGGTTTCAAAAAACTCGTGGTAAAAATCCATTATCTGCTCATTTTATTTTTCTATAAACTTTGACGCCTCCTCATATTTGTATCCCATCTATACAAAAGAATGCTAAATATTAAGCCCCCACTACCATTTACATTCTAATTATTGATAAACATTGTTACACCATGCAGTGGGACTTATCTGTTTCTGATCAATTGAAAAAAAAAGTAAGAGATTTAGTAAAGTCATAAAACCAATTTATTTTTATTTATGAATATATACATGCCTGCTATTTTAATTTTCATTATAGTTTGTGTGAAAATTAGTAGAGCAAATTCATTTTTCACTCAATAATTTGACTACCAATTTTGCTTGGTCGCACTAATTGTAGTGCCTTTAATACGAGAGGACTCCGCCAATTTCCCTTAATGGAAAATGGAGAAATCTACCTTCAATCCAGAGTGGAAATGGGCTTCTCTTCACTCCTTGCTGAGTATTAAACTTTGACTGTGTAAGAAGCAACTGCATCTGGAGCCATCCAGTCATGAGCCTCCCCACACTTGCACCAGCATCATTCTTATGGCTTGCAGAAAATGCAGATGTTTTCCTATGAAGATAACTTTACTTTGCTGCAAGGGCTATGGTCTCCAATATAATGATTACCAGCAAGTGAAAAACACACAGCATGCACAAATATTCTTATTTTTATCTTATTTAGAATCTCTTCAAGGAAAGCTTTCAAGACAGACACTAGGTCTCTACTCAAGTCCTCCTCAACGCAATAACACGTTGTCTAATAATCTAGCATTCTGTGATTCTCACCTTCCTGACACAATCACTTAAAACAAAATGGGTGCACAAGCTAATGTGATAAAGAAAGCTGATGGTGCCTGGCTATTAAAAGAACGAGAGGAAAGGGGGAAAGCGGAGCTTATGCTGGGGGCTCAAGTAGAAATGTTTGTAAATGAATGTGGCAACATGTGCACAAGTGTGCTTAATACAAATGATGTATTGAATGTTATAAGCGCTGTAAGAGACCCCAATACAATTTATATTTTAAAAAAGAGGGGGAAGGAGGAGTTTATACCGAGAGCTCAAGTAGAAAATATTTGGAAATAAATATGGCAACATGTGTACAAGTATGCTTGCTTCAAATGATGTCTTGAATGCTATAAGAGCAGTAAGAGCCCCCACTGAAATTATTGGGGGAAAAAAGATATAGCATCTGGGGTCTTAAAGACTTGAAGTAAACAATTGGCATCTAGCAGGAAGCAACAAAGCACACATAGAAGAAGCACACCAGCCTGTGTGATCATGAAGCGTCAGAAAGGACCAGATATCAGGCATCAGAAGACCCCAAGCAATTACATTGATGCAAACTATCAGGGATGAAACGGATACCCCAAAATCCTCTGTAGGAAATTGGACATCACCGCACAGAATGAGTCAGCTAGGGTGCAGTGTAACAGGAAAAAACACACAAAATTCCTCTACTTCTTTAATGCTTCCTCCACTCCACTCCACCCCCCACTATCATGACCCCAGTTCTACCTTACAAATCTGGCTAGACCAGAGCCTATACACTGGTATCGATAAGAGCTCTGGACATTTGGAAATCAGGACAGATAACACTCTCAGGAACAGTAATGGGAGTAATGATATCATGAGGGTAGGGGGAAGATACGGGGAGGAGGAAAAACATGGGGAACCAATCACAATGATT
>PVJH01035832.1:0-19335 GCA_004026705.1 Nesogale talazaci
GCAGAGAGAAGAACACTTCGGGGGAGGGGGGCTGTTTATTGTTTGGAGTCCTCCATTCGTAAAAATGGAGCCTGCTAGCCAAAGGATTAGGGGTTCAAAATATGTTAAAGCTTAAATTCTGAGCACCCTCCTTGCAGAAGAAAGAGTAGGCATGGCAGTGACAGCCCAGTGTCCATTTACAGAGTCCCCAGGTCAATTAAGCCTCCCTTGAATGCTTTCTGATCATTAACCGAGGGTGTGGATAAGCTTGCCCTGGGACAGACAGAATCAGACAGTATGCGTTGGAGAATTGATAGGTTCTAGTCCTCTCTGGCCAGCCCGGGGAGGCCCGGTCTCTCTCTCAGGGGCTTGCCTGGGTATGTCCTTAATGAAGGTCGATATGGGAGGGAGGGGGACGGTACAGGAAGTCACATAATCATGAGCCATGTCTATTAGTCTCTGCCTTGTCTGAGCCGTGTCTCTGCCTTGGTCAGAGGCCCTGGACCAATCCTGTAAGTCCTTCTATCTAGCGATGCACGTCTTCTGTCCACGGTCCGTCCCTGCTTCTGTGGTCCCACCTGTAACTGTGACGTACTGATCTGCTGCCAACCATGCTCTTGTGACAGGTCCTTTTGCCCTCCCAGGCCCTTTGTAAAGCGTGGGATCTCAACGAGCCCTTGGGTGCCATTTGGTGGCCTTCCTCATCCAGAGCCATCTCTTTTAAGACTCAATAGATGTTCTCTTTAAATTATATTCCAGATGGGGTCTCTTTTGTACGTTAAAACCGAGCCCACGGTGAGATAAGTAGGCCTGGCCATCTGCTTCTGAAAGGTGCCATTGTTGGAAACTCCCGGAGCACAAGTCCCTCTGTGCACCCAGACCCCCAAGGGAACTTCGATTCAACTAGGTGGCACCTAGGCGATGAAAGTTAAAGGAAAGAGAGGGGGAGGGGGAGAGGGAGAGGAAGGGAAGAAGGGAGGTGGGGAGGGAGAGAGGGAGAGAGGGAGGAATTGGCGCCTTCTGCTGGCCCTGGGAGTTGTGTACCTTGGCTGTGAGTAGCATGTCTGCAGCCATGCCTTTAAGAGGACATTGACCTGGGGTCACCACACTGTTCACCCTTCCAGGAAGCCCCGGGGCCCTGAGGAGCCTCCCCAAAGGCCCTGTGTGGAGCCTAGAGTGTGGCTTGCCTCAGAGGACAGCGAGGCCTCCGCCTGCTTATGGATGGTGCCTTTTCTTCCACCACCAAGAACAAAAGGCCTGAAGTCAGGGCGGCCCTGTCAGTGCGGGCTGAGAGCCTGATTCCTACGCCATCCATTGCTAGGCCTTCAGAGCTGGGAGATCCACTGGGTGCTACCTCTCCATTTTACAGATGAACAGACCGAGGTGCTGAGAGATACGCTCTCACGAGTTCACATGCGGAGGGGGGAGGGGGGGAGGGTGTGCAACAGAGTTTAGGGGCACCCCAATCTTTGACCTGCTGCCCTCCCCTTTTGTCATTGCAGTAGGATAGATACCCACCCAGGCCCGTACCTGGAAGACCTGGTTTGGTCACCAGAAACTGACAAACCCCCCAGATGCACCCAGGCACAGGTGTCTTGAAGGTCAGGCTGTGAGAGGAAGAATTGGAAAGTTTATCCTGGGCTGCCCCAGGCTCCCTTTCAAAATCAGATGTTGGCCTTTTTCAAGAGCCTCGTCTATCTCCTGTCAACAGCTGTAATTTTACATGTTCCAGAAAAAGCATTCCCCATCCTCTCAGCCCCAACTCCCAAATTCTCTGACCCACTGCTTCCAAGAGGACTTACAATTCCTTAGGAGCCCCTGGCTGGTGCAAACAGTGAATGCACTCTGCTGAGAGGCTGTCTGTCGGTTCAAGTCCATTGGAGGCACCTTGAAAGGAAGGGGCCTGAACATCTATTTCTGAAAAACTGGCCATTGAAAGCTCTGTGGAGAGTAGTCCCACCCTGATGCACATGAAGGCATCTTGAGTTGAAATTAACTCTGGTGAGAGATATATATCCACATATATGTATATGCACATACATACACATGCATTTTTAAATCTCCATGCTATCGTCATGTGTAAGGGACATCTGTCTGACATCTGCCTTCTTCACCGCCTTCCTTCTGAGGGATCATCTCTTTGTCACCCTTCAGGATCACAGCCCCGCTGGGGAGGGACCAGATGCAAATACAGAACTATCAAAAGGGAAGCCAGGATGTGGTGCTGTGAGATCAGAGGAAGAGGGGCCGCCTCTGGCTGTGGAGTCTGGGAAGACTTCCTGGAGGAGGTGGCATTCCAGGCTCAGAAAGGGTGGTAGGATGTGGCAGTGGTTAAAGCGCTTCATGGTGAACCAAGGTTGGAGGTTTTAGTTCACTGAGAAGATGCCAGAAGACAGGTCTGGTCATCTACATCAGAGGAGGTCACCTTGAGTTCCCATCACATGGACTCAGCCCGATGGCACCTGACTGGTTTGACCACCTTTACCTTCGCCAGCAGGGCTAAGGCCCATGTCACAGTCTCCAGGTAAGGCTGGAAGGGCCATTCACAGAGGAAGAGGGATAAACTGATAGTGGCAATCGTGTGCTTATGCTAATTTTATGATTGAGATGTAGGGGTGGAGTCTAGCCTGTTAATAGATAGCCATTGAGGAGCCAATGAGGCCTCTATGTGGGCATGGCTTTCTCCTGAGACTTCTGGGAAATCTCGCGATATCTCCCTCGTGAAGATGAGAAGCCATCTTCCCCAGTTGTTGGAAGTTAGTCTCAGAGACAAGGAATTACGAACAAGACAAGATGGCAACGTCTGAGAAACCAGAGAAGCCACACGGCTCTGCCCTGATGGAGCCAGACCTCTGAAGCTGGAGAGGCCACAGGGGGACCCCTGCCAGTGATGAGTTGCTTCTGCCACCACTGAATGTTGTTGATGGATCCTGAGCCCTGGAAGCAAGGAGTCATGGGGAGACCCCTGCCAGTGTTAGGACTCTGCACCCACTGACCTGTGACTTCGTGAGTCGGAAGGAGACTTTATAGACTGATTTTGGTCATATGGGTTAATATCGACTTATGACTTTGAACTGGACTGGATTGGGATGCTTCCTTAATGTCCTATTTCTCTTATATATAAGCCTTTTCCTTATATCCATATGCATGTGTATGAAATTTGTTCCTCTAGCCTACCCAGACTAACACACTGACTTACACTTCCCAAAGACCAAGCAGCCATAAGCAGTATTAACATGATGTCTGGTCCACTGGGAGAAGACAGCAGAAGGCTGCTGCACAATGAAGGCGAGTGAGAGACTTTGGGATGAGTGAGCCCTGGTGGCTCAAGGATCTTTTAACTGCAAGGTCAGCTGTTCAAAACCACCTGCTGCTCCTCAGAAGAAAGACAAAGCTTTCTACTCCCATAAAGAGTTGCAGTCTTCAGAAGCCACAGGGGCAGTTCCACCCTATCCTGTAGGGCCGCTATAATCCAGCATCACCGCGACAGCAGTGAGTGGAATCGACGGAAAGGAAGCAGGATCAGAACCCACTCTAAAGCTCATGCTTTTTGGGGATTCCAGCTGCCTCTAAATATGACTGCTGCTCCCTTTCCCAGAACCTTCTCTTCTCTGAATGCAACTCTTCTGGAAATCTCTGCTCAAAACCCATCGCATTTGAGTGCTTTGTTTGGGCCCCCAAGACCCCTCCCCTCCCATGCCTCCCACCTAGACTTGGTCTGCACGCGCAATTGAGCTCCAGATTACACACTGGCTTCATTCGGAGTTATCCCACAGCCTTTGTCCTAGTTCTCCAGCCCCTAGGGAAGGCTCTGCATGCCTGCCTGCCGCCCTGGTGCCCCTCCAGCCCTGCACCAAGACTACAGTTGTCTTTCCTGCCCCCTCCCCTCCCCAACTGCCACCCCACCCAGAGTGCTCTCTGACTACGCCCCTGTCCCTGCTCATCTCCTGACCTGGCTGTCACAACAAAACCGCATCATCCCGCCCACGGACGGCAGCCAGACTCTTTCCCATGGTCCCTCTGGGATGGCGAGGACCCCACGCCTCCCACCGTCTACTCCAGCAAGCACACACCTTCCACTGGCAGCTGTTACTGCTGGCCACAGCTGATACTGAGTCCAACCTGCAAAGGTACTCTCTTGACTCCCCCCCCCACCCAAACTCTCCCCTTCTCTCCCCCCAAAACAAAGTCCTCGGCCGTCTCTGGGCTGCTTGAAGCCCACAGCTTCGCCCAAAGAGTGACATTGAACTCTTCCACCAACTAGCTCACTGACCCTTGGTGTCCTCCCAGGTGAAATGAAGAGGTAGTTTCCGCTCTAGCCATCTGGGATGCTGACATTCCTTCGGTAGCTGGTCCTTGGTGGGTGGCAAGAATTTCTTCATAGGTAGCATCTAGTTACAGAACAGTGGTGAGACCTATCATCAATGACACACATCGAAGTTGTTGGATTGGGAAATGCCTTGTTGTGCATGTTTTTTGCCACAGTTAAAAAATAATAATCATTACACTGATAACGAGTACAAGGAGGAAGAAAATGTTCTTAAAACTGATTGTGGTAGTGATTATACAACTCTTCTTGACATGATTGAATTATGGAATTGTAGGCTATGTGGATGAAATGCCAGTAATACTGTTTTTTAAAAAGGATATTGTTGATACAATAGCAAGAGGGATTCCATTTAATCCATCTTTGATAGACTGACCATCCCATCTGAGTTCGCCTCTCTGCTGGGTATTGTGAGCGGTTCTGGAAGAAGGGTAGGATTAAATATCTGCCCTCAAGGAACTCAGAATTCAGTGGGGAAATGAAGCACACACAGTGTGAGGATGACCAAGGGGACTGGATGAGTCAATGCGCTGAAGAGAACCAGGTATTCATGCCAATGTGAGTCATTGCGTTCTATCCCTACTACAGAGTCCTGGTAGTGCATCCAGGTAAGTGTTGTATGGCTAACCGCCAGGTTGCCAGTTCAAACCTGCCAGTCAACCTGAGGGGAAAAGATGAGACTATCTGTCCCCATAAAGAGCTACATCCTCAGAAACCCTATATCAGGTTACTATGAGTCAGATTAGACCTTCTGGCAGTGGGTTTAAGTTGGGTGAATTGGAGAACACCAGGCTATGAGTCCCTGACAAGGTAACCATGATGAGCCATCTATAAATATGGTCACCATGCCAGACCCCTGGTGGCGTAATGGGTTACAGGTTGGGCTGCTAACCCCAAGGTCAGCGGTTCAACGACCCTTGTGGCCCTGAGAGAGAAAAACAAGGTTTTCTGCTCTTGTAAGAAGGTGCTTCTACTCGGTCCCCTGAGTCTCAGTTGACTTGATGATAGTGAGGTGGGTTTGTTGTTGTTGTTGTTTTCCAAATCGGAGCACTTTCTTGCTTAGGCATTTTGAGCATGGAGACCACATACTTAGGATTGTTTCCAATACTATCTCAATTTTTTAAAATCGTTTTATTGGGGGCTCATACAACTCTTATCACAATCCATACATGCATCCACTGTAAGGCAAGCACATTTGTATATTTGTTGCCCTCATCATCCTCAAAACACCATCTTGATTTTAAATATGATTCCCACCTTAGCAATAAGAAATGCTCACATGTTCCTGTCCTTCAGCATAGAAACAATACCACTTGTGTTAGTCCAGGTAGACTAGAGAAACAAATTCATAAACACGCATATGGATATAAGGGAAAGGTTTATATACAAAAGGAATAGAATGTTGAGAAAGCATCCCAACTCAGTCCAGTCCAAGGTCATAAGTCCGATACTAGTCCATATGTCCGATACCAGTCTATAAAGCCTCCTTCCAACTCACGAAGCACGTGCAATGACACCAGGACAATCACAGGCCAGTGGCTGCAAAGGCTTGTGTGTCCAGTGGCCTCGAGGTGCTGGCAGGGGTCTCCATGGCTCCTCGTTTCCAGGACTCAGGGTCCATCAGCAGTATCCATTGGTGGTAGAAGCATCTCAGTGCTGGTAGGGGTCTCCCCATGGCCTCCCAAGCATCTCAACACTGGCAGGAATCTCCATGTGGCTGCTTCTCTGGCTCCTCGAGTCTCCAGGAATCAGAATCTATCAGCATGCTCTATCATCTCATCTTGTCAGTAGTTCACCTCCAAGGAACTGAGTCTCTGGTCTCTAATCTCCATGGGGGAAATATCACAAGATTTCCCAGAATTCCCAGAGAAAGCCATGCCCACACAGAGGTCTCATTGACTCTTTCCAGATTGACAGACTAGCCTCCACCCCTACACTCTTAGTCAAATTGTCACCAGAGTACATGACTGCCACACCACTCAAACGATGTTTGATACTTAGAAGCACACACTCACATATGAACACACAGATGAATCAAAGTGTGTACAGATTTTTGGTGTGGAAAGTGTGATAAATCCATTTGTATTTTATACTTAGTAGAAAGTAAAATATCAAGAAATAAACTACCCAATATATATGGAATTACTCATTAAACAAATATAATGGAGAATATGAAAGGCTTGACTATATGAGAGACTCCCTAGGTTTCTAGGTTGATACTCCCCGAATTAATTCTCACATATGGTCCTTGGTAATGCAGGGAAAAATTTTAATCAGAACTTGACAAAATGATCTTTTTCATAGATAATTTTATGGGAAGCTCTTATGGGTCATATAATAATCCTTACATCAATTGTACCAAGCGCATTTGCACATATGTTGCCCTCATGATTTTCAAAACATTTTTTTTCTAGTGAAGCCTTTGGTATCAGTTTTTCTCTTTTAAAAAACCACTTTATTGGGGGCTCATACAACTCCTATCATGATCAATACATACATCCAATGTAAACAGACCACATTTGTACATTTGTTGCTATCATTATTCTCGAAACATCCTCCTTCTACTTAGGCCTTTGGTATCAGCTCCTCATATTTCCCCTCTCTCCTAAGAACCCCTCCCTCATGAACCTTAATAATGTACAAATTGTCATTATTGACAAAATTATTTTTGAGAGCTCAAGGTGATTCTGAAGTGGACTTGGAGGAACACACACCCACACAGAGAATATTCAAGAAAAACACTGCGTAAGAGGATTAATGAGGAATACTAGATGATACAAAACTACAATAATTAAGAATGTACAGACAGGTCGTTGACACAGAATCAAAGCATCAGCCTTACATTGCTGAATGTTTGGTAAAGGAGTCACTTCAGAACAGAAGAAGAAAGGTACAATCACTCTACAAGTAGCCAGGGTAAGTAATGAGTTGCGGTTCTTTTTCTCAACGTAATGCAATAAACTCTAGGAGGATTGAATATATAAATGTTAACAACTAAACTACAAAAAAGAACCCAAAGAAAGCATCTGTTAATCTTTCTCTGCTCTCGAGATCAAGACAAGACTTTTTAATATTGACATGCACAGTCAGAAGGCAAATGGTTTGACCTCTTTCAAACTTTTGCAAGTCAATAACTTCCAAAAAGACAACCGACACATTGAAAAAAAAAAAAGAAAATTGTGATATGTAGGTTAAAGGGTGTTTGTCCTCAGTATGATGTGCACTGACAAATGGCAATGAAATAACCACTTCACACTCTTCATAGAGTGGTTACGGGAAGAAGTGATGATCCAGCAGTGTGTAAAATGCTTCGGACAGGGTCCGGAGGATAGTTATTGTGATTGCCCCATTTCATGTCAATTTCAACTCACAACGACCTCATCGTGTGACAGAACCAAGGTGCCCCCGTGAAGTAGTTTAGGCTGTCACTGCCATGGCCATGAGTCCCCAGGTCTTTTCTTCCTTGGAGTCTTGGGGGCGGGGGGGGGGGGGGAAAGGGAGTCAAACCTCCAGCCTTCCTTTCAGCTAACTGTTGAGAACTCAGGTATTGCACCAGAAGGGCGCCTCGACATAAGCTAGGGATGCCATACATGCTGGCTGCTAATCATTTACCTTCTTAAAGGTCGGAAACTGGGCTGAGGAGGTGAATAGAGAAAATATATCTAAAAGGGAGATGTAACATACACCTATGAAAATTGGAAGTCTAACCGCACTGGATGGTTCTTCGAGGAGGCAGGTGCACCTGACCCAGGCCATGATCTTCATTCTCCATTGCATCATATGCACATGGAAGTCGGGCACTGGATATAAGGAACGTCGTAGAAGAATGCTGAGAAGAAGATTGAAAGTACTGTCGGCTGCTAAAAGGACAAACAGATCTGTATTCGAAGAAGTAAGGCCAGAGTACTCCTTTAGACATGTTGTCAAGAGAGGCCAGACCCCAGAGGAGGACATCGTGCTTGGTGGTAAAGTGGTGGGGCAGTGACAAAGAGGAAGGCCCCCAAGGAGATGGGTGGACACAGCAGCTGCGACAAGGGGCTCAAGCACAGGAATAGTTGTGAGGACCGGGCAGAGCATTCTGTTGGGCCCCGGGGTGGCTGTGGGTCAGAGCTGACTCAGTGGCACTAACAACAACAATTAAACCAGTCGTCACAGGACATTTGAATAAAACAAGAAACCCTCCCTCCGCCCCATCCCCCAACAGTAGCCAGCAGTAAGTGGGCACTACCTCGGCCATGTCCTTTGTCAATAGGGATACTGTGCTACCTAGGATCCTCTGAGATCGGTGACGTGTCCATTGTTAAGACCTCATGTCGTGCCATTTGTTTGTGGTCGCTGGAAGGTGCCATGGCGTGGTCTCCGACCCACAGGGAGCCCACCCAGGGCAGAATTCAACATCACCCAGACGGGTGCCGCCCCCACAACCGTAACGTTTGCACGAGGATGCTGAAGAGTATCAGAAGTACTGTGGACTGTCATAGAAGACATGTGGCCATCATGTCACTCCATCTTGTCAAGGGTTGTCCTCCGTTTTCTCTGTCCCTCCACTCTACCAAGGAGGCCAAGCAGGCAGACCCAAGCAGGGACCTGCCTCTCCTGAAAGCATGTCCAAAGCATGTGAGGTGGACTCTCACTCTCTTTGCTTCTAAGGAGCACTCTGTCTAAGCGTCTTCAAAGACAAACGTGTCCATTCTTTTGGCAGCCGGTGGGACTTGGGAGATTTTTCACCGGGACCCTAGTTCAAATGCATCGATTCGACATCAAACTTTCACCTACCTATAGGAAGTGACTGAAAATACCACAGCTTGAGTCAGGTGCACCTTGGTTCTCAAATGTAACATCTTTGTTTTTCAACACTCCTCCCCTCCCCCTCATAAAGATACAATCTTTGAAATCCACGAGACAGCTCTGCCTGTCCCACCGGGTCTCTACAAAGAGTTGGGATCAAGTTTGTGGCAGTGGATCTGGTTTTGACTGCTTAGTGACGGGTGATGGAGCCCTTGGTTGCACAATGAGCTGCAAACCACAAGGTTACCGGTTTGAATCCAGCAGCTACCTGCAAAGAGAAAGACGAGGCTCTCTGCTCTACTGTAATGATCTCAAGTCATGGAAACCACCGGGGCAGCTGGGGTGGATCCTACTGGGCTTGCTGTGAGATGGCTTCGATGAGGGTGGGTATGGTGTGGGTCTGGGTAGTGCAGTGGACAGGGAGAGGGCAGCACAGCAGGGACAGGGAAAGTGCTTCAGGCACCGTCCATCTGCACAAGCCCCACCCAAAGCGGACATTTGGACGACAGCCTCAGGACTCAGGGAGTGAGAGACCCGCGCTTCTGGCTTTATTCTGGAGCAGCTCTGACTCCGCCTTCCGGCCCCGCCCACGCTGGCCTCCTGGGGTTTGGAAAAGTGCCTCTGGCACCACGTTTAAGGGACTCGATGTTGTCAACCATGGTGCGCCCCGAGGAACAGAAACCCGCCTGCCTATGCTAGGCAGAGATCCACCCAAGAAGCCCCCGTGGGTCGCTCCACACGTGGGACCAAGCCGTATGCGGGAACTGAAGGAGGGGGCCCCCACAGCTACATCACAAAATGAAAAGCAGTAAGATGGGTGCAACTCGCACTGCTGCTTGGAAAATAAGAAAGGGCTTTTCCAGCGAGAGTCTGGAAGGAAATGCTGACAGGGCCTCTCCAGTCACGGGCCATCCCTGTTTTCTGGTCAGCTGTGCGCGTGGGCAGCGCATCAGCCTGGCTTCTTCTCCCGTTGGACTCTGCCTGTGCCTGGGATCCCACCACAGCCATGGCCACAAAACACACCTTGTCCAGCGCCACCCATGCCTCGGCCTTTCTGCTGCTTCTGCTGTTGCAGGCCAGCTTGGCGGTGGCCCTTGGCCACCACCTCAGCCTTGACCGAATCGATGATCTTGTCGGGGATGCATAGTACTTGGTGGTGGTGCCACAGATAGAGCATTCTGGCATGCACCAGAGCTTGTCTCCATCCTGGGACGTGCACATGACACCCCGCAGGTGGATGCCCATCCAGTTGTCACAACTCGCCAGGGAGCCGCTGTACGTCTCGCCTGTCTTTAGCAGGCTGGGGTGATTCTGGGTCATCTTCCCTGCGACAAGGGGAGTGTATTGCTGGTGAGGGTGGGACTTAATTGCCACTTCCACAGCTGCTGCCGCTGCCACCACTCACCCCGTCAGCCACCTTTGGGACGACCCATCACACGCCTTTAAATGTATACAGATTTTATCCAACGTTTCCTGCTAGAAATATATATCAAGGAAATCAGAATGAATGTGAGCAACAATTTATCCACCATGCTGTTTGTCACTGCCTGGCCTGTCATCGTGGAGAGCTAAAAACAACTTATTTACCCAACAACAGCAGACCAGCAAACAAATGATGGTATGCGGGATATTATGTAGTCATTAAAATAAGGCAGGATGAATCTATAAAAGCATCAGAAAAAATATCTGGCATGTGACAAGGAAATGGAATTAAAACTCATCATGTAGAATACAACCCCTCCTTGTGGCCTGGAGGATAACACTGGAGAGGGTAAACACGAAGAGGTTATTTCAGGGTAGTTGGACAGCGAGTGATTTTTATATTCTTCCAGCTCAGTTACTCCCTCCCCCACCCAAAAAATGTTAAACCTCCCTTTTATTGGGAGTTCTCACAGATAGCATTATAGTCCATCGTCCCATCACCTCCCACAGTATTGTACAATTGCTACAACAGTCAGCTTCGTAACGTTTTCTTTCTTCTTGAACTCCATGATATTGGCTCTTCTTTGTTTTCTTCTACCCCTCAGGAACCTTGATTTGTTTTGTTTGCCATATCACACACATCCAGTACATCCACTCACACACCATATCTTTACTATATCTTTACTATACTTTACAAAGACTATATCTTTACTATATCTGCTGCTCAACGCCATTGAGCAGGGTTATACAGTCAGCCATGCCTTATATTCCCCTCTCCTCTCCCCTTCCTTTACCCTCAAGGAACCGTTACTCCTGTTACTGCTTCTGAAGGGTTATCTATGTCAGCTTTCATATGTTAAACAATCTTAAATATACAAGTGAACTTATACAAATCTAGCCTGATTAATGAGGTAAAAACAAATAAAAACCATAATAGTGAGGGGAGGCAATATTACAGAAGATAGTTATGTGTTTCATTAGTGCTCTTCCCCTCCCTGGATTTATTCTCCCTTTTGTGTGACCCTTCTGAGCGGGACGGTCCAATTATCTCACAGGCGAGTTTGGGGTCTTCACCGCATCCTCACCCCTTCACACTGATTTGGTTGCTTGTTTTTGAACTTTTGATACTTAGTCCCCTCAACACCTCCTAATCACACAGGCTGGTGTGCTTCTTCCATGGGGGCTTTGTTTCCTTCCTGCTAGATGGTCGCTTGTTTAACTATAAGCCTTTAAGACCCCAGAGACTATATCTTTACATAGCCTGCCGCTTCTAGGTCATTACAACCTCAGGGAGTATAAAGAGAATAAAGTGAGGTCCTTGCTCGTTTGGGGAGTCTTCCGATGGCTCCTCCTCCGAATAACTCTGAGGGTGTCTTCCCCACCCTCTTACCCCCCCCTCCCACTCTCTACTCCCACAGTACTCTTATCACACCTCTGTCATATAGCTGGCATGCTGCTTTGTCACACAGGGCTGTGCCCCTATTGGACCTGAGATCCTGGCAGGCAAAGCCAGGGCTCTCTGTCTATGTGCCTCCAGGCATAGTGCCAGGCGCTGAGTGCAAGTTCTGTGCATGCTCATTGAGATCAATGCTTTCAAAGATCACTGAAAGAACATATTCTTGGCGGGGGGGAAGAGGGTCAGGGCAGGTGCATGGGAAGATAACTCATGTTGTTGTTGGTGGTGGTGTTGTTGTTAAGTACCATTGAGTCGGCTCCTGCCCTCACTGACCTTATACACAAGGGAATAAAACCCTACCTGGGTTCCATGCTGGCCTCAGGGTTGTTCCCCTGATGGAGTCCTTTGTTGTAGCCACTGTGTCAGTCCCTCTCCTCGGGAGCCTTCTTGTCCTCCCCTGCCCTCCCACTTTCCTGAACATGATGTCCTTCTCCAGGGACTGGTCTCTCCGGACAATCTGTCCAAAATACGTAAGATGAAATTTGTCATCCTTGCCCCTAAGGCAGCAGTTTTCAACTGGTGGGTTGCGACCCCTTTGGGGGGTGGAATGTCCTTTTCACAGGGGTCACCTGATTTCTAACAGGGGTCACCTGATTCCAAACAATAGCAAAATGAGAGTTCTGAAGTAGCAATGGACATAATTTTATGGTTGGGGGTTCACCACAATATGAGGAACTGTATTAAAGGGTCATGGCATGAGAAAGGTGGAGAATCACTGCTCTAAGGGGTACTCCAGTCTTATTTCTTCCAAAACAGATCAGTTAGTCCTTTGGAATATTCTTCTCCAGCACCACTATTCAAATACACCCATTCTCCTTCCATCGCAGTGTGCAATGTTCACGAATGTATGTGAGGACTGAAACCACCGTGACCTGAATCAGACTCACCTTAGTCCTCACAGCACCTTCCTTGCTCCTCAGCATTGGTAAAAGGTCTTGTGCGCAGATTTACATGATACAATGTGCCCTTTCATCTCCTGACTGCTGCTTCCCTGAGAACTGAGTGTGGATCAAGCAAGACAAAATCCTTGACAACGTCAACCTTTTCTCCATTCATCATGATGTTACCTACGGGTCCAGTTGGGAGGATTTTGAATTGCAATTGAGTACATTGAGTTGCAATCCATACTGACGACTGCGATCCTTGATGTTGTATTAACTCAAGATAGTGCCGGTCAAATGTGAGCTGGTGGCTCACATAAACAGCCCACTACCCGGTTCTCTGAAATGCCCACAATTGCGGTTTTGTTTGAGCCCACCACTGGGTCAATCCATCTCATTGAGGGTCTTCCTCTTGATTACTGACCCTCTACTTTCCCCAGGATAATGTCCTTCTCCCGAGATGAGTTCCCCCTGACAGCATGTCCAACGTGCTTGATGCCAGTCTCACCACTCTCAGTGCTCAGCATCCGGACTGTCCTTCTTCTAAGACAGGTGTGTTCATTTTCCTGACAGTCTGCTCAATATTCCTGACCAACACTAAAACTCCAACATATCATTTTTTTCTGTCTCCCTTATTTACTGTTCAGCATGTCCAAGAAAAAATGAAATCCTTGGCAACGTCAACCTTTTCTCCATTTATACTCATGTTACAAATTGGTCCAGTTGTGAATATATTTGCCTTCTTTAGGTGGACATAGAATCCAGCCAGAAGTGTTTCACTTCCAGGGAGTGAGAGTCGATCACAGGCGGAAAGAGCCTTCCCTCAATCATGTTGCCCCACTCTTCTTCATTGACTCTAGCTTCTCGGCTTATTTGCTTAGTACAGATCGAGTAAGTTTGGGACTGGACTACCCTGATACATATATATGTATGTATGTATATCTATGTATATACATATTTATATATTAAACCACCCCCCTTTTCTGTACAATCAGCTGCCTTTTGGTCTACTTACAGAACACATGAGCATGGTCAAGTATTCCAGGGCTCCCATTCTTCACTATGCTATCCATAATTTGTTGTGGCCCCAACAGTCAAATGTATCTTTCTGGTGCCTGCTGCTGGTAAACATCTTTTTGGCATTCTCTGCATTCAGTTAAGGTCCACCTGAAATCATCAACATTATCTCCCCAATCCACATTCTCTTCTGACTCCAGCTTAGAGTTCTTTCAATTTCCCATCAAAGTGCTGCTGCCATCTCTTTCTTTCTCTCTCTCTTTCTTTCTTTCTTCCCTCCTTCCTTTCCCCAGAATGGACACGAACCTGGATCTCTTCAAGCCAGCTGTCCAGACAGCTGTCTTCCGAATCTGTTGGCCTAGACAAGTTACCGTGTTCAGCATTGCGCCAGTTTGCTGGAACATCTCAATCGTGCTCTCCTTTCCATTCCTGGCCTTCTTCCTTCAGCGCCATCAATTCTGGATCACAGGCTGGACCATGTTCCTGAAAAGGTTGAACAGCCACCAGGTCTTTCTGGTCCGGCAACTCCGACTGTTCCCTCCATCTTCTTGTGATTCTTTCTGCTCCGTTCACTGTTTTTGCCAATGGATTTCTGTAATGCTTGCCCTTGAGGCTTGAAGTTCTCCGTTGTCACCATCTGAGGGATGCTGAGCATTCGGTTTTCTGACTTCAATTCATTGCCATCGTTTCTCGAGCTGCACACAGAAGTCTTCCGTTTAGCCCATCGGTGCATCGTTTCTTCCCCTCCTTTTTGCCACTCTACATTCCAAAGCAAGCGTCAGGGCCTCTTCTGACACCCAGTTTGGTGTTTTCTTTCCATCCTGTCATTTCAATGACCCTTTGCTTGCATCAGGCGTGGTGTCCTCGATGGCGCCCCACAGCTCCTCTGGTCCTCCGTCCCTAGTGGTTAAAGCTTGAAGCCTGCTTCTTGAGATGGTGTTTAAATTCAGATGACGTGCTTCAGCTCGCCGTTTTCTTCACCTTCACCGTGACCCCGCTCGAGATGTGCATGTTCTCTTACCTTAGCTGTGTTCTCTCAGAGGATGTTGAGCTTGTCCATGACCTCTTCACTCCGATGGAGTCGATCTGTATTCCTCTGTGCCCCATCAAAAAAGAGCCCTGGGGGGCGAACTGGCTAAACGCTGGACTGCTAACCCAAAGGTCACTGGTTCAAACCCACCAGCCACTCCACGCCTGAGTGATGTGGCAGCGTGTTCCCAGGAAGATGTACCACTTCTGAAATGCTACCAGGCACTTCTGCTCTGTCCACAGAATCATCTCAGTATTAGGAAAGCACTGATTTATTTACATATTCAAATGGTGTACCCTGACTTGATGACTATCACTATAGATTTCCTCGCATTTGTGGGAAGCCTTCTGTTCAGTCGTCAGTGGACTTGGGCTCCTCGCTCCCTACGGCAAGGGCGGTGTCTGACTTGTTCATTCTGCTAATGCCAGGGCCTAGAGCTGTGTTCAGTGGCTGGTGAGCGCTTATTAAATGTTTGTTAAATAAATTAAATATGATAACATAAATATTGGCTCACGGGAGTGTGCACTGTGTTAAACATACATGTGATGAATAAATATACACTGGGGCTGCCTGGTGCATATGCATTATGTGTTTGTACATCAGATATGCAGAGAACCCTACAAGCAACGGGCACGCTCTCACAGCTTGGGAAAAATCTCAAAAGGAGAAGCCCACGGCTTTCTCAGGAACCAAGTGCAGCCTTTAAGAATAGGATTCCAATAACATAAAATTTGGACGGTGTCGCAAATAAATTTGCCTTTCTAAAAGCTCCCGGATTACAATTTGAGAGAGGTTTTAGCTTGAGTAGAGGATGGCATTGAGCAGATATGAATTTGCCTAATTTGTGCAGGGGGAGGGGGGAGGCAACAACAACAACAAAAGAAAACCCACCGCCTATGTATATACTTTGAGGACGAGGGGCGGGGGAAGGAGATGAGGTGGGGGAGCAGAGAACAGCTGGGATGGCTCAGGGGGCTCACCTGTTCCTGACCACCTGGCTGCCTGGAGCCTCCTTCTCTGCACCACACCCAAGGCAGCCCCTTCTCCCCGCACTCCCAGAAAGCCATGGAATTACTCAGCCGTCTCTCCACGTGACGTGAGGGTGTGCACAGCGTGGATCGTGGTGACTGAACCACGCCACCCCCCAGCTTAGCTGTCTCTGCTTCTGGACCTCTGGCCAATCAAAGGTCACAGCCTGCCCTCCTCCAGGAGGAAGTTCCGGCTGTCATCATGTTCCAGCCTCTTAAGCCCTGGGGGGAGAAGGGGTAATTTGCGTATCCCAGTCACTCACTCATCTCACCACCTCCTGTTAAAGACTGTATTTAAGGGTAATATAAACACTTTGATCTTTAAAGTACCCTGGATGCATAATATCTATACATAGTTCTCGAGTTTTTATTCTAGAAACAATTAGCCCAAAAGCTCTTTTTATATGATATTTGCAACTACACTGACAGTAACAGCAATTAAACCCCGTCTGTTGGCTGAGCAGGAAGCCAATTCTCCATCTCTCCAGAGCCTGTTAAATGTGCAAATCCAGAACTGGAAGACGCAGCCTTCCAAAGGCAGCCGGTCACACACGAGACCCTTCAAGGTCAGGCCACACTTTGTTTTCAGCCCCACGGGAGCCCACCTTTCCAGCCAACCTCAGCAACCCTAAGACATGCCTGGTGCTTCTTGCCACGGCTGAGTCTCGAGGCATGGTGCCTGGTGCCTGTGATGTCCCCACCTCCCGCAGTTACCGCACCCGTATTTCAAATCCCACTGAGTGCACAGACGCTTCCTCAAGTGGCTTGGCCACACAGGATCTCTTCAACCTCTGGTTTTCTGTAGCTACAGCTCTCATAAGATCATGCTGCCTGTGGACACCCAGTTCTCTGGGGAATCACCTTATGGGTGACACTACATCTGAGACAGAGAGAGAGAGAGAGAAAGAGAGAGAGATCATCCATCAGTCTACACAATAACTGAAGGCTAAGCAAAGGAGAGCTTCCAAGTACATGGAAACATGGTTCTTGGGCTGAAGTCAGAGTGTGGGGGCCCAACTGGAGACACATTGTAATGCTCACCCTAAACTTCAAAGTTCCTTCTTTTGAAGGGCCGTCTCCGTATACTTTCCTGTGGGAGTCAGTGGGGGAGGCAGAGAAACACAGGGATGCTCTTAAGTTCTTCACTATTTTTTTTTTCTTTCATTCATTCAACAGATTTGGGGGTGGGAGGTGGTAACACTGCACCACTCTATCCTAGAAACGCAAAAGCCCCTCCCCTCTCCTCCCCTCCCCTCTTGGGGGCTTACTTTCTAGTGGAGGGGGCAAGGCACAGTAGGCAGGATGAAGAAGCACTGTGTGGATGTGGTCTATGTCCTGCTGCTGTCACATCAGGACTAACTCATGACAACCAGACTGCACAGAGAAATCCCTCCACCGAGGGTGGCTTCTAGGGCCAGGATCGCCTGGCCTTTCTGCTAGGCCACAGCTGGGTGGGCTCAGAGCGCCAGTCTTTCCGTTCACCGCCAGACACCATCCATACCACCCAGCCACTTTGGAAGGGGATGGAGAAGAACTGTTAGATTCCTCGGGTGGGGAATTTCTCGGATCTTGGCTTCGCACGAGGAAAAAAATTCATGTTGAAGCCTGGTTTGTGATGCAAGTGATTTTTTTTTTTTTAATAAAAGATAGAAGTTTCAGGTTTTACAGTCACTGATCACGGGACTGTACCCCCACACATGGCGGCCTGAGGCCCGAGAGACGGACCATACACAGACGGAAGGCAGAGGAGCAGTTGGAAAAGAGGGCGTGGTCTCCAGGTCCCAGCCTTATAGGGTCTACCATTGGGAGTCCTGGGCGATGGTACAGGCTGACCCCATTGGCTGAAGTAAGTCCACCTGGTCTACTTGGGCCCCTCCAAGTGTACCCGCCTTCCTGGCTCCAGGCCCTGGATTTGGAGCATGCTCAGTAGACATACTGGCCCCGGCTCTAGCTACCTAACAGAAACACACTCTGAGAGAGAAGGGTCCTGACACAAGGAGAGTCTGGATACTGATTTCTGGTTCTCAGTTGTCGGACACTGATAAACTTTTGAGACCCTGGACCAGCTCCAGAAGGGGTCCACTGGAGCAATGGCCAAGCTGACCTGTGCTGGACTCTACAGGAAGCCCCCCCCCCCCCCCCCCCCCCCCCCGTGACCCAAACTAGGGGCTGGACCAGCATGAGCTGCCCGGGATCCTGAGGCTGGAGGAAGTGGGAGGAGCACACACTGACCTCGGGCTCTCCGTGCTGGGCATGCTCGGGAGAAAGAAAACAAACCCAGTGTCCTGCTTGTCGCTCCAAACAGAACTGCTGTCCACAGGGTTGCAGATGACCGTGGGCTTTCTGAGGCCGAGGACCAGACCTTTCTCCCAGAGCACCCGGGGTGAATTTCAACGGCCAGCCTTTCATGGAGTAGCCGAGCTCAAGCTGTTGGCAGCACCCGGAGAGTCCTTAAGCGTGCGGCCCTCATCAATACCAGTGGTAGCAGGGTGTGAGCACAATCTAAGAACCCGGAGAGCCGCCTGAGTGCCTAGTCCTGTCACCCGCCCCCGCCCCCGCCCCATCCTCAGCGAGTCGCTGTGCTCAGTGTCCGTCCAAGGCTTGTGTTCCTGCATGTGTGCGTTGGAGAGGTGGGGCCCGGCGATCGCTTGGGGGAAGCTCACTGCTAAAATCCCGCCGTTTTAGAATGGGTCTGTGTCTTAGGCTCCGTGGCGAACATCCCACCACCCCGTTGTCGTGGCCGTTTGAGCGTCGTGGCCTCGGTTCACACCGAAGCACTTAAAAAGCCACCCCCAGAGACTTCGTACCACTGTTTCCCTGCATGGTTTTTGAGTTGTGTTGTTCCAGATAATATTCCACTGGCGTGCCAAGAGAAACATGGCATTAATTAAAGATTTGGTCTGCGTCCTCATCACAATTTTTAAAAATGCATGTATCATACTGTACACTCTGCAATGTAGCCTGCTTTTTCAACTTAGCAATGTATCATTAACATTTCCCCATGTCAACACATAGTCTTCTAAATCATTTTTTTTTTGGTACAGAAGTAGTTTACCATATGGATGTACTATAATTTACTCAGTCCATCTCTTACTATAGGACATTAGGTTGTACCTAATATACAAGAAGGTACCCTCTCTCCCCCTCAAAAAGTGGGGTATTGCAATGGACAGAGTAGAACTCTCATAGCAGTATGCATTTTTCTCTGCTAGGCGAACATCAACACTAACTCACTCTCAGCTAGTGCACCCAGTGGCATCTCCTGGGGAGGTTATCTCTGGTCATGGGTGAATTTTTTCATAAAAGCAGTTTCACTCAAACCTCTTTTTTTATGACTGATCTGAGAGAATAGTGTGTGGCTGTGAAATTTTGTTTTCTTCTTGGGGGAAAAATGCTGCTGAAACTGT
>PVJH01035833.1:0-19332 GCA_004026705.1 Nesogale talazaci
CCGGGACTAACAGAGCCCTGCATACATTTTTCTAAACAAATGAAATCACGATTATCTGGAGCCTAGCCTTTAGACTGTTCCAATTTTACTTCAGAAACACACGTGCAGCTAGGACATCAAGAGAGACAATGGGAAACCGAGTTTGGGGATTTGTCTTCAATTATATATGCTTTTTTTTTTTTTTTTTGGTGCCTTCAGGTGGTGGGAGTAGGAGGCCCAACCTTTGCTCCGTGGAGCTGGAATCGAACCTCTATACCAGTGGGCCGCAGTCCCGCGCACAACCACTACGCCACCAGGGCTCAGCCCTCAATTATATACTCTTATCTCTGATTTTGCTCTAATTTTGGAAGACTGCTTGTCCAATTTTATAGTGCAAAAATTAGCCAAATTATTGCACCCAGTAAAGTAAAAGTAAAGGACCAAAATGATCAAATCAATCTAAAGAAGGTCGTAGAATGCCTAGTGGGGCTCAAGCAAGGGCCATGTAGCAGCGAGGAATTGTTAAACCCCAATGAAGGCCGAACATGGGGGTGGAATAAGAGGGAAATAAAAAGGAGATAGAGGAAAGAACAAGGAGGCAAAAGACATTTTTAGAGGTCTGAATAGATATGTACATATGAATATATATGTATATATATAATGAGGGGAATGGAATTATGTATTCATGTCTATATGTTAACACATTGTGGACAGATCCCAAATTTTTTCAGTCTTTAATGTGTTAACTTGCAGATGGGTTTTGGATCTCCACTGCTTCCCCACCCCTTCACATTGATTTGGTTGCTTGATTTTTTAACTTGTTGATTTTAAACTATCCGGTCTTTAATGTGTTAAGAAATAAGGTAGCAGATTGACATTGGGTCTCAACTCAATTACTCCCTTAAAAAGAACACTTTTTCTAACGTTCTGGCATTATTAGATGCTCCCCTTCCTGACATGATGGCTGAAGACAAAAATGGATACATAAGCAAATGTGGTGAAGAAAGCTGATGGTGCCTGGCTATCAAAAGATATAGCATCTTGGGTCTTAAATGCTTGAAGATAAACAAACGGCATGTACCTGAGAAGCATAAAGCCCACATGCAGGAAGCATACCAGCCTGTGTGATCATGAGGTGTCCATGGGATTGGATATTGGGCGTCTAAGACCCAGAATAAAACCATACCCACAGTGGATGGGGGTCAGGGGTTCAGTCATGGATTGAAGACCCAATGCCCCTCTGTAAACAGTTGGACATTGCCTCAGAGAGGGGTCACAGTGAAGAGATGAGCCAGTCAGGTTTGTAGTATAGCACCATCGAAGCACTCAGCTTTCCTCTAGCTCTTTGTTTCTTCCTACACCCCACGATGATGACCTCCGTTCTACCTTACATGTTGCATTAGACCAGAGCACACACACTGCTACAGATAAGAGCCTGCAACAGAAGGAATCCAGGATAAATAAACACCTCAGGGCCAACAAGGAGAGTAGAGATGCAGGATGATTAAGGGAAAGTAGGGGGAGAAAGGTGAAATTAATCACAAGGATCTACTTAGAACCCCTCCCAGGGGGACATAACAGAAAAGTGGGTGAGGGGCAACGGAGGATATGAAAAAAATAATCTCTAACTTATTGAGGGCTCATGAAGAAGGGTGGATGGGGAAGGGAGGGGAAAGAAATGGGGAGTTGATATCAGGGGCCCAAGTAGGATGAGAATGCTTTGAAAGTGATGGGAGCATGTGTGCAAATGTGCTTGACACACTGGAGGATTTTATGGATTGTGATAAGAGATGTAAAAGCCCCCAATAAAAGCATTTCTTAAAAAAAATAACCGAAACTATCTTTATTTTTGCATTAAGTCATTTCTGAACAAATATTTTTCTTTTCTTTTTTTAATTGGGGGCTCGTACAACTCTCATCACAATCTGTACATACATCCATGTGTCAAGGACATTTGTGAATTTGCCGAACAAATATTTTTGTAGTGCTTGTTCAGGTATAACTTTCAAAAGGAATTTATTTCCCCAAATTATATTATTTCAAATATGAGAAATAAGTCCTTTTTTTTCTTTTTTCAAGCGACTTACTGAACTGAAGCGTCAGTGTTTGGAGAAAGAGGAACGTTTTCAAAGTATTGCTGGCTTAAGTACAATGAAAACGAAATTGGAATACTTGAAACATGAAATGGCTTGGGCTGTGGTAATTTTCACTTAAATACTTGTCCACTTATATTTGTAGAAATAGAATCGATTTGATTACAGTTCGTCTTTTAAACGCTTTGCTCTGTCATTTCTTTTTAGGTCAACGAAATTGAAAAACAATTGAATGCCATTAGAGATAATATTCAACTTGGCGAAGAACGTGCTGCCAGAATTGGCAGGAAAAAGGAAGAACAGCAAGTACTGGCAACTTGTTTCATTGTGTTCTTAACTGCTGCGTTAGGTGATTTTTTTTGTGTGTGTGGGCATTACTGCCCCCTGGTGCGAGTAGGAGGCTCAGCCTTGCTCCTGGAGAGCTGCTGCTGGGTTTGAACCACCAACCCTGTGGGTCGCAGTCCCACACTCAACCACTGTGCCACCAGGGCTCAGCCCAATGTTAGATGATTTTAATCTGTAAAAGTGGTCATTTGACTCTGTGTTTGCCAATATTTGTTATCCCACTGCTGTGGACCTAAACTTACATTTTTCTTTTATTAAAAAAATCATTTTATTGGAGGCTCTTACAGCTCTTATCACACTCCATCCATGCATCCATCCATCATGTCAAGCACATTGGTACATAGGTTGCCATCATCATTTTCAAAATACTTTCTACTTGAGTTCTTGGTATCAGCTCATCCTCCCCCCCCACACACACACACATAATGGACCCCTAATAATTTATAAATTGTTTTTTCATGTCTTATACCAACATCTGTCTCCCTTCACCCACTTTTCTATTCATCCCCAGGGGGGTGGAGGGGGACCCAAGGAGTTTATAGGTAGATCATTGTGATCTGTTTCCCCTTTCTCCCCCCATCTTTTCCTTATTCCTGCTATTGCTACTCTCATTATTGGTTCTGAGGGGTTTACCTGTGCCTGTGTTATGAGCTCCTATCTCTAACAGTGTTCGTGCTCTGGTGCAGCCAGATTTGTAAGGTGGAATTGGGGTTTTACTAGTGGGTGATGAGAAGGAAACATTAAAGAACTAAAGGAAAGTGGTATGTTTCATTGGTTGTACCCTGACTAGCTCTTCTCTTCTGTATGATCTTTTTGTAAGGGGATGTCCAGTTGTCTGCGAATGAACTTTGAGTCTCCACTCTGCATTCTGCCTCATTCACATTGATTTGATTCTTTGTTCTAGGTCTTTGATGCCTAATACCTGATCCCAACCACATCTCGTGATCACACAGTCTGGTGTACTTCTTCCATGTAGACTTTGTTACTTCTGAGCTAGATGGCTGCTTGTTTGTCTTCACGCCTTTAAGACTAGACACTGTATCTTTTGATAGCTGGGTACCATCAGCTCTCTCTACCACATTTGATTATGCACCCATTATGTCTTCAGTAATCGTGTCAGGAACGTGAGCATCATAGCATGCCGGGTTATTAGAAACAAAGTTTTCTAATGTTGAGGGAGTAATTAAGGAGAGGCCCAATATCCATCTGCTCCCTTAATACTTAGACTTGAACTTTTGTCCAAGGACTGCCTTTCCTTTTTTTTTTTTTTAAATAAAAGCTGTATGTGGGTATGAGCAGCTAGTCTGTGGCTCAGGATGTCAAAGTCAAAATTAATGCCTATGAGGGCAATGGCTCTCTTACCAGAGTTACCCAGTGAAGCTTTCTCTTTGGGCCTCACTAAACTGAAATACAAAATAATCTCAGAGAAAAGGGTACTTGAATAGGTAAAATAGCATCACAGGCAAGATTTGCAGCTGGAAGACGATTCCCTGGAAATTGCTCATGGAGCGTTAAAGGAACTGAAGTTATGCGTCCAGAACCACAATTGCTTGTCTGAGGATTTGCTGTAGGTAGAGTTCATGTAAGGCAATGTTGTTAGGCTGGTTCTAGCCCGAGATCTCCGAGCCTGAGTTGAAGTGACTCTACTTGTGTTCTACTTTCCCTTCAGGTCGTAAGGAAGTCTAGCCACTCCCACCTCCTTCACTTCAAATCGTTAATTCTGAAATGCTTGCTACATATTTTTCTCTTCTCTGCATCCTTTCTCAGTTTGTCGTAGAGAAGACCTTCTGTTACTTTGCTCCTTGGGTATTTCCAGTGTGAAAATGGAATAGATGTTCACTTTTTTTTCTCAAATGGGCAAAAGAGGATCTTGAGTCTTGTTGCGAGTCCTGTAGGATTCTGTTCCACTAAGTATTCATTCAGACAGTCCAGGCAGGATAATGTCTTACATAAAACCTTATGCTTAGTATATGCTTGGTCATCATTACTTATAGAATGACAATTGAATGGAAGGTTCCTGAAAAAATAGCATCTAAAGCAGATTTTAAACTTGTGTTGACCTAATTTAAAACAAAATATGGATTGTGTTTAACACTCAATCTGCCATTTTTATAAAAGACAACTTATATTTTAAGATGGCCCCTTCTTTATTCCTTTGTGTAATGTCTAAACGCTCTGCTTCTTGGTTCTTCCTCATTCCATACCTCCTATCCAGATTCCTATTGTGCTCAACTCTAACTGAGACATCTGTCTTCCCATCTCTGTGCACATTTCCCAGACTTTAAACGTAGCATGTTGGGCTTGGAGTCTGTTCTTAGTTGTGCTGAGAACTTGGGCGCATGGTATTGCTGGTATTGCTGTCTACTCTACTGCCTGCCCCAGAAACCGGGAGGGGTGTCACCGGAGTTCCTACTTATTCTCTTTCCCCTTTTACCTCTTTGCTCTCTTTTCTCCTTCCTCTTATTTGCTGTATCCATTCCACCATCAAATCCACTGACATACTGTTAGATAAACGGGCCATTGGGTGAAATGTGACCTGCCCACCAGCTTTCTACATGGCATCATGGGAACATAGCCGTGTTCATTCGTCCACGCCTTGCCCCTGGCTGACTCCGCTTCTGATGGTAGAGTTTACTAATTGTGAAGAACACATATAGCCCACAAAGCTGAAACCATACACTATTTGGCTCACAGAAAAAATTTGCTGACTCCTGCTCTAAATGGTTCTCTAATTTGACCCTTCTCTCCATTGCCAGTGCCCCATTTGGAACCGATTAATTTTGCCCTATAATATTAACTTGACAGATTCTTTTCTTTAAAGATTTCCCTTCAACTGTGTCTTCCAGGGGATTCCAGAATATTGCTTCACCTTAGAGCAGTGGTTCTCAGCCTTCCAACGCTGCCACCCTTTAATACAGTTCCTCATGTTGTGGCTGCCCCCCAAATATAACACTGTTTTTGTTGCTACTTCATAACTGTAATTTTGGTACTGTTATGAATTAGGCAACCCTTGTAAAAGGGTTGTTCGACCTCCAAAGTGGTCGCGACCCACAGGTTGAGAACCTCTGTCATAGAACTTAGAGGTTTCGTTTATGTATTAACAACTGCAAAGCCCTGCACCCCTCACCATTATTTGAGCAATTCTCGTTTGTCTGTTTCTCTGTGGACTCTGACACTTTTGTTATAGAAGGATAGCAGTTACTGTATTTTTTGTCTCAGAAGATAGCACATTTGTAGAATAAAATTTTTAGAACCCCCAGACTACTTTGGGGGAAGAAAGGAGGCTTTTGACTCTCATAAAGAGAGAAAGTCAGAAGCCCACAGGAGCACTTCTGTCCGGACCTATGTAGAGTCCCTTTGAGTCCTAATTGACTTGAGGGCAATGAGGGTTTTTTTTGAGAAACAATATTTTATGATGCTCTATACAATTAAACGCTTGCTTAATGATTTGGATTTGTTTAGTCAGAAGTTAAATTTATATTATGTGAACTATATGTAATTATTTTTTAGGGGCTGTCTGTTTATTGACGGAAATAGACTGTACTGCAAAAGTGTCACTCTTTCCTTAAAGGTCAGACTTAATGAAGCAGAGCAAAAGTACAAGGAGATTCAAGATAAACTAGACGAGATCAGTGAGGAGACCAATGCCCGAGGGCCAGAGTGTTTGGAATTGAAAGCAGAGCTCACGGCTAAGAAAAAAGCCTATCATGATGCTGAGGTGAGAGAAGCATTTAGCTGGAATAGTATATAAATCTCATGTCGAATATAAGTATGGTTGCTTTGTTTTTAGAAGCAGGGATATTATTATTGGCTTAAAATACAAGTTGCTTTCAGTCTTACAAATATGTTATAGTTTCACATGCCATTGATATACTCATATATTTGAAAAATAGATTGGTGCACCCATTCAACCTTTAGTTTGGAAGTTTGGCAAAAGGATCCAACTAGTCTATTTGTTTTCTTATTTCATTGAAGTATGTCTTAATTTTTGCTAGGTGGTATATAATCGGTCCCTAAATGAATATAAAGCATTAAAGAAGGATGATGAGCAGCTGCATAAAAGAATTGAAGAACTTAAAAAAAGGTACACTACTTATTTCTCAATATTCATAATTATATTCTTTTGTAATAAATTATCTATGCAAATATAGAGTGTCGTATTTTCCACAATGTTGCTAAAGAAATTTATCATGCTTTTTTACATAGTGATGTTTTAAAAATATAAGTGTTTACCATAAAACATCTGTTTTGGATTATTTGCTGATAGCGCTGACCAGTCTTTGGAACCTGAGCGGTTGGAAAGACAAACAAAAATAAAGTGGTTAAAAGATAAAGTAAAGGCCTTCCAAGATCAAAAAGTTTCTATTAGTCAAGAGATTGAACAATTTCAGCAAGCCATAGACAAGGACAAAGAAGAACGGGACAGGATCAGGTGAGCAGGACCTCCCTATAGCCATTTTTTGTATCACATGAGGATCATGCAGTCGTGCTCTTTTAAATGAGTGTAGGAAACCTTATGTTCTGCTTTTTCTATGTAATAAGGGAATTTTTGAAAACTCACTTTTCCCAGATTCTTAAACTTGTGGAATTGGCCAGTAGAATTCTCTCGTTCATTATTATCGTATCTCATTTTCAAGGCAAATTATTGAGAATCACTTTTATGGCACAATTCTTTGACAAGCCCCTGTGCTTTGAGTTCTGAGTAGCTGGGCAGCGCATTGGTATCAAGGTGGTATGGACAACGCTGGCCAGTTTTTTATGTAATTGTATCTTTTAACGATTTTCTTTTCTACTGGGTCTTCCAGGGGGGAAGAACAAGAAGTGAGGCATCTGCTGACCTATAGCCAGAGGCAACTGAAAGAACTGAAAGATAGTAAAAACAATCGGCTGAAAAGGTTTGGTCCTCACGTTCCAGCTCTTCTGGAAGCCATTGATGATGCTTATAATCGAGGACATTTTACTCACAAGCCTGTGGGCCCCTTAGGTAATTGCCGTTGTTTGGTGAGGATCCATTAGGTAGCAGCTGAGCTTTTCATTTTATGAAGTCTCCTGAGTCTAGTTCCTAAGTGTATTATAAGTTAGCCAGTAGAATGCAGACTTCAATTATACATGTTTTAATGATAAAATCGCCCTAAACTTTGGATTTTCCTTTTGTATTTGTAAAGCATTAAATAACCGTAACAAAGAAAAGCAAGAAGAAAATAATTATAGAGTGGAACACTTGATCCGGCTTTTCTTAGGTGTTCGAGAATGAGTTCATTTGAGTACAAGTGATAAATTGGAAAAGCCACACGCATCAAAATATACTCCCAAGAACAGTCACCTGGCTGTCACATGAGCTGTTCTGTTTTCTTCCGCCCCTTTCAACCTTAAGAATGTTTTCAATCAAGAAATGATCTCCTGGCGAGTATTTCTAATTGTATACATTTTTAGCTGGAAATTATAAGTGGAGACATACTTTGTTACTATTGTGTTTTAGGGCTCTAGGAAGTTCTCCCCATTTAAGGGAGAAATAATAATTACATTAATATTGCAACATACATTTTTATGAACCCTAGCATCCTTGTTGTCTCACTTAGGAGCGTGTATTCACCTTCGTGACCCTGAGCTTGCTTTAGCGATTGAGTCCTGCTTAAAAGGACTTCTGCAGGCGTACTGTTGCCATAATCATGCTGACGAGAGAGTACTTCAGGCCCTGATGAAACGGTTCTATACCCCAGGAACCACCAGGCCGCAAATAATCGTTTCTGAGTTTCGGAGTGAGATGCATGACGTAAGGCACAGGTGAGGCATCAGTCATTTATTTAATACTGTGTCGGGCTTCCTGTATCACACCAGAGTCAGCTGGAACTAGAGCATTTTGTAGTGTTCCTCACTGCCAGGCTACTGATTGGGAAGATGTCATCAAGCCGCTTCTTTTGCTTCCATTTAGGCACTAGTTCAAGGCAATGGCGTTGCATATGTACACAAGATAGGGATAATTCGGGGATCCCTGGAGGCCTGCTCGATGGCTGCTAACCACACGGGGTCAGCAGCTGCTCTGTGGGAGAAAGGTGTCTACTCCCTTGAGGGACTTAAAGTCTGGGAAACCCACAGAGACAGTTCTGTTTTGCCTAATAAGCTTGCCCTTAGTTGGCATCGACTTGATGACAGTGAGTTTGGTCTTGGCGATTTTGAGATACTTAACAGTCCATGTCAGGAGACAGTATTGGCAAACAGAGTCCATCTCTGAAGCTACATTACTAAGGGAGATGATGTGGACTTAGCCAAATGAAGATGGACGTCCAAAGGAAACACATTGGCACTCCTTATTCAGACATAGCCTGTCAGCATTTAAATTCTCAAGGTGATTCACAGAATTCATGCAGAGCCACACTTGGTCTTTTTGATGACCCTCACTAGCTTTCTGAGGGCACACTGTACAGACTCTGGCCTCGTGACTTGTTAGTTGCTGATTAATCATCATGCTTTAAAAGAACAAAACAAAAACCACGCATGTGTGTGCATACAAGGGGACTGCAGTGTATGTGAATGGAATTTTTCATGATCTTTTTCAAGCTCCTTTGTACATACCAGTTACCCTATTTCCAGATGATGTGTTTGCTTGTCTCCTTATTCTTATCTCCAGTTTGTTTTTTGTGTGTGTGTGTGGCATCACTGCCCTGGTGGGAGTAGAAAGCCCAGCCTTGCTTCTGGAGAGCTGCTGCTGGATTTGAACTGTCAACCCTGTGGGCCGCAGTCCTGCAAACTACCACTAAGCCACCAGGGCTCAGCCTATCTCCAGTTTTAAGAATCAGTCTCATTGTTTTGCTTTTGTTCATTGATCAGCCTAATGCTGTGTTCCTCATATTTCATTAAATTTGTTTGCAAAGACTTAATTGTCTCTATTTGACAGCATTCATAAAATTTAAGATATAACACACTGATGTAGTCCAGAGTAATTCTTTGTAGGTAGATCAGGAAATGATTAAGAGAAGAAGTGATGAGTTCTAATTTATGGATTTGCGAAGAGGGGAGGATTAATTGCCTTCTAAGCAAATGGATTCTCTGAAAAGCAGGAAAGCATGACATCGTAAGCCATTATGCCAAAAGTAGCATCTGCGGACAGATAAAGGACACATTTAGAACAAAATTAATAAAGCTTGTTAGATGAGTGTTTAAATAAGAGAATTGAGCACTAGGTTGACAGTGAAGTTTCCGACCAGCATGACTGGGGCAGGACGTGTCGGTAGGGACCCGGGATGTTTCAGGAGCCTGGGGGCGCGGTGGGTGAGCGTTGCACTGGCTGACAGGACTGTTGGCCATTTGAACCCATCCTCTGCTCTGTGGCAGACAGATGAAGCTGACTATAAATTTCGTTTCTGCAAACCTACGGGGCAATTGTACTCTGTCCTATAGAGTCACTTTGAGTCTGAATCAATTCAATGGCAGTGGGTCAGTCTGAGTATAAGGTAAAAAAGTAGGTTGTTGAAAATTACATTAAAAGTCTCATTTCAGAAATGTTGGTTTTGAGCTTTAAGGCTAGAGATGCATGTTGTCAAATTGCATTGTAGTTAAATTGTTTTTGGACCCTGTTGATTGCGGGCCCTGCACACATAAACGTGAACTTTCAACTGTATTGTTAATGAAAGACTTAAGGCAACTACTAGGTTAGTTGCAAGAAGCCTTAGAGGAGCTGTGGTTAAAGCGCTTGGCTGCTTACTGAAAAACCAGTAAGTCGTCTGAAGCTGCCCCTCAGTGGGAGAAAATACTGTTTTTGCTTCCATAAAGATTGAAACCCTTGGGAACCCTCTGGAAGAGGTCTACCCTTCAGGGTTGCTGGGAGTCAGAATTCATCTAAGCAATGAGTGAATAATTGCTTGGGTACTCGAAGCTCTCATAACATACAGTAGAATGCCAGTGTGGTGACTCTTTTAATTAGGCATTGCCTCTGTGGGGACCTCCAGAGCTTTTCCTGTGAAGGCGGGAGAGAGGGGTATTGATGGACTCTGGCGAGGAGTATCTTCCTTATTTCTGCTCCATTAGGGACCGAGCAGAATAATTCCTGACTAACCATTTGGGCTGTTGTAGCTTTCAGGGAATTCTTGCAGATAAAGAGGTACCTGGTACTATCCAACTTGCTGAATTTCCTCTTCTTTGTATTTCTAGACACTTGGAAAGATAGCCTAAATGAAATAAAGGGTATTTTTAGAGTCTAGATGTTTAGTAGTACCTAGGAAAAAGATACTCTGTCTTATACTACACTAAGACTAAGAGGCACCACTACTTTGTAGTGCGTGAATGAAATCAGCCAGAAAAGAAGCACTAAGACTCAATGGGAACAGAATGAATGACCATTGGATTTTTTCATTCAATGGGTGAACCTGATAAACTAGCAAAGAGTGCTATCATAGAAATGGAGGGTGGTGAGAGTTCCAAGAAGGCATCACACATTGTTAAATGCTACCAGAATATCAAGGATTTGATCACCACTGGCAGTCTAAGATATTTTCAGTGTAATGAGTCAGGAGAAGCAGAATAGCAGGGGGTTGTGGGGTGAGTGGGAAACTATACATGACGATAACAGTTTCTAGAAGCTGGGCTTAAAAGAGAATTTAGACTAGTTGGGAAGGGAAGTAGAGACTAGAAATTTTCAGCACAGAGGATCCTTGAGTTTGTGTTTCTGTTGAGGAAAGTGAATAGTAGAGATGAAGCAGTCCACTGACAGAACAGGAAACATCAGCATTCTATGGGAGACAGATGGGAAAAGCAAGTAACACAGGCCCTCAGGTTGACACTCTAGGAAGAATGGTGGAAGACATTATATAACGTTACGTAGCGTGTGTTTGCTGTATGGTATGTGCTCATGTGTATATTTGTGATTGGGGGAAGGTGTTTGAAGTTGTACTTTTGTGAGGTATAGCACCAGTTTTCTAGAAAGTAGATGAGTCCATGTTCTTAAAATAACTCAGAAGTTGGGTAGAAGGCTAAAATAATCCAATTTAAAAGTTTAGAGTAGCACCTAAGGAGAATGGGAGAGGAAGCGGACCCATAGTTCACTTAAGATGTGGAAAACTTAGGTGTTTTTATTAATTGACTTAAGTGTGATAAGATTTGAGGAAATTATTAATTATAATACAGGGCAATCGTAATGTTTATGATTGAATTCTAGAACTTACTTGCCTTGCTTAAATTACAACCTAGTTTTATGATGTAGTGGATATTATTAAACTATGTAGTGGATCTTACTAAACTCGAAAGCTTCCTATCTGGAAGAAACAAACAGTGGAGAGAATGGTAATGTGTATCTCGTGTTTGTTTGGAAGATTTGCGAGTTGATATTTACAACATGCCTGGAATGGAATCTGACACACAGTATTAAACCAAAAAAACTCAGCTGCCACTGAGCCAAGTCCATAGGGTTTCTGAGATCTTTCTGAAATCTTTACAGAAGTAGAAGGTCCTCATCTTTCTCCTGTGGAGGCAGCTGCTTGGTTTGAACCTCCAGTCTTGTGGTAAATGCCTATTGTGAATTGAGGGAAGAGGTATAGAACAAATTGGTTTTCCATTCAACAGCCCATCCACATTTTGTTTTGTGTGTTTGAGCACAATCCCTGGAATGTAAGATCACTTAATCCTTTCCTCCTGCCTCCCATTTTCATTCCTCCTTCTTTCCCAACCCTTCTGAGCTTTGTCTCTTGGGTAAATGCTGCCCCTGTGATCACAAATGGAAGGTGAATCTAGGGCTCATAGCTAGAGCGTTACTGCTCTCCTGAAAGACACATCTATTGTTTAACTGAAAATTGAGCTCGTTTTCAGAACTGAAGGGTGAATAAGGCCATAGTCTCTTGAGTCTTCATTTGAAATGTAAGCCTAGTCTTTTTGGTATGATTTTGAGTATTGTTCCACGTTTTCTTGAACCCTACCCAGGACTTTCTAATGCAGTCAATCCCTTTTGAGTAATAGCTACAGGTGATCAGGCACCATGTAGTTCTTCTGGTCTCAGGGTGGTGGAGGTTGGTGTGTGTGTGTGGTCCATTAGCCCTTGAACTAATTATATTTCCACATATCTGGACTGAGAGAGGCCAATAACTGTACCTGGAGCCCTGGTGATGTCGTGGTTACAAGTGAGGCTGTGATCTGTAAGATCTGTGGTTCAAAATCACCAGCTGCTTTATGGGAGAAAGAAGGGCTTTCTTTTTGCGTACATAGTGACGGTCTCGGAAACCCGCAGGGACAGTTCTACCTTGTCTTACAGGGTCACGAGGAGTGGACAACGACACGATGGTTTCTGACTAGTTGTACCATAGACACGTTAAGTCACTTCCAGCTTTTTAGATCAAAGTTGCTGCTTGCCAGCATGGCATGTTGACCATTGTCTTGGTCACTTTTCCATGGTACACCCTGAGATCCTGGTCCTGAGCCCCTCAGACTCAGCACCTCAGCAACTCATTCCCTCTGGGTGTTTGGTGTATCCAAGAGGTTTTCATAATTGGCCTCTGTATTCACCACCACATTCATGAACTTGTCTGCGGCAAAGCTAAATGTCCTCTGTCAGACCTGTCCGTGTTCATCCTTTAGCCCCCCTCCCTTCCATACCATTCACTCTGCCAACAGATCTGCGCATCCAGTTGCTCATCACACCATTATTGCCGACTTAGCCATTCTGTTTTGAAGCATTATCAGATATTCCCCATAGTCTTAGAAATTCGCCTGCAAAAAGTATATACAAGGGGACTTGAGAAAGCTAATGGGCAATCTCACTTTTTTTTTTAACCTTTAATATAGTGCATTTTTATTCGGCAAAATGTAACCATTTGGGGGAATTGGGTAAGGAGTACCAGGGACCGCTCTGTGGACCATGCTTTCTGTGGCTCTATGTTTATTTAAAACTTAAAAAAACAAATGAGTGAATGACTGATGCTCAGGCTGCTTCCCAGACAGAACTCAGTCCCTTAGGAAGGCATCCCGACACTACCAAGTGGCCATGCTCTCCGGTAATGACAAGTGCAGCCGACATGGCGTACACCTGGGGCCGCTGTTGGGTGGCATGGACGGCCAGCCTCAGATCGGCAGTTCAAAGCCACCTCCCCTCAGCGGGAGAAGATGAAGGTATCTGCTCCCATAAAAATGTACAGCCTGTCATGAGCGGATGGTGGGGGTGGGGCTGGGAGAGGGAAGAGGAGCTGATATCAAGGGAAATCCATTACTTTTTTGTTCTGTTTTCCCAAGAACTTTTTAAAACCCTGTTATGTGTGTATCTATAAAATTAATATTTGTGTGTATATATAAAATTAATATTTGCTAAGTTAATCTCTCTATATTTTTTAATCCCTTAGAGCTGCTTACCATCCAGAATTTCCAACAGTTCTGACCGCATTAGAAATAGATAATGTTGTTGTTGCCAACAGCCTCATTGACATGAGGGGCATAGAGACTGTGCTGCTAATCAAAGTAAGAACCAGATATTCGCTGTTTGTCATAATGCTTGTAAGTTTTCAAAGCTAGAGATGGTTACCGTATATACTCGAGTATAAGCTAGCCTGAATATCAGCCGAGGCAGTTAATTTTACCACAGAAACTGCATTAAAAATGTGCTGAAAGTCTCCGCTCATATGGTACATTTATTGATCAATTCTCCTTTTATGTTGTTCTGTGTAGTCGCTGAATTTTCACTTCAAAGGGAAATTTACAGAATAAATTTAGAAGTGGTTGATTTGTGCGGCTTCTGTCCTATAGAACTTTATCAACTTTTTCCCGTTCCTCACAAAATAAGTTCAAATTGATACCCCAAGAAACAACAGGAAAACCCCAAAAAATCCAAGGAACAAAAAAATAATTAAGTTTCCAATTGGATAATGTACTTTTTGTGTATGATGGTCTAAACTTTCTTTCTTCTTTCTTGACTGACTGCCAAATCCATATTTGATTTGCTCTTGAGGATATATAGTTTAATATCATACTTTTCTAAAGAAGCAGTTACTTGCTATTTCTTGGATTCTTTTTTTAAATAATTCTCTTATCTCCATAATTCAATATTTCATATTTATGTATGTATTTATATGTACATATCTGTTTGACTAGGTGATTGCATGTATTTGATCTGATGACAAACATTTTCTGAGATAGGTTTAAAATGAATCTACATTCAAAACATCGTGAAATCTTGGAAAGGGAGTAGTGGCATTAATAATCCAAAATATTCTTTTTGGGGGGTGGTGGGAGTGGGAGGCCCAGCCTTGCTCCTGGAGAGCTGCTGCTGGGTTTGAACCACCAAACCAGTGGGCGGCAGTCCCGCACTCAACCACTATGCCACCGGGGCTCAGCCCCAGTCCAAAATATTCTATATTGCAAATTAGAATTATATGAGAAGACTTAAAAAAAATGTATGGGGAAATTTCACTAGCTTTTTATTCCATTTTCCACAAACTTTTGAAAGCCCCCTTGAAATTATTAGTTGTTTTGGCTCATGTTATAGAAGACTATTTCAAATAAAATAATGAAATCATATGATAATGGCTGTGCTAGAGTGATTAGAGAAACAAATCCAGAAACACTCATATATATTTAAGAGAGAGCTTTATATCAAGAAGTCATTATGCATCAACAATACATCTCAGTCCAGGTTAAGTCTATTAATCCGATATTAGCGCATATGCCAGATACCAGTCTACGAATTCCGCTTCAGACTCAACTCAAGTCATGCAATGATGTCAAATGCAGGAAGATCACGAGTCAGTGGGTGGAAAGTCTTGTGAATCTAGTGGTGGTGGAAGCATCTCAAGGGCCCTGGCTGCCATCAGCATGACTTCCTGTGGCTTTTCAACAGGATGGAATAAAGCAGATGTGTGTGTGTGCAGCCTCTCAGGAGGAAGACAGGACTTCCCAGAATCCTCAGAAGAAGATCATGCCCACACAGAGACATCACTGGTTTTGAGCTGCTTGACAGGCTAGACTCTGTCACTTTGTTCAAGTTGACAAGAGATTTTGTGTACCATACAGTGTATATACTTGTGTATAAGCTGAGTTTTTCAGCACATTTTTAATGCAGTTTCTGTGGTAAAAGTAGGTGCCTTGACTGAGTTCAGGTTGGCTTATACTCCAGTGTATGTGGTAACTGCCACAGTGACCTTTCCCCAGACAGAGGCAATGCTAATCTCACTTTTACTTTACCCATGGCCTGAGTATTTCTGTGTTTGCCCTACATAATTCAGTGTGCTAACCTTTTGTTGTAATTTTCTATTTGTGCTCATCTTTCCTAGCGCTTAATAGTAATTTCCAAGAAATAAGGTCTGTAAGTTATTTAGAATTTCTTCATTAGTATGAGGAAATTAAAAATAAAATGTACCTATTGGCAGGAAAGATTAAAATGAAAACATGATTGAATAAGTTGTTCTAAGGAATATTTTAATAGTATTGAGTCTTTGAGCCTTGCTGGTTGGTTTTGAAATTGTTTTATTTAACTGATGTAATTTTCATTGGAATGCTTAAATAAAAAATGCTTGCATTGATATTAGTTGCAAATAATAGGAGTAGATCACATCTTGAAATTATGTGCATAAGGAGTAATTTGGCATAAGTTTCAAAATGTATTTCCCCCTGTTCCCTTAGAATAACTCTGTAGCCCGTACAGTAATGCAGTCCCAGAAGCCACCTAAAAATTGTAGAGAAGCGTTTACTGCTGATGGTGATCAAGTTTTTGCAGGACGTTATTATTCATCTGAGAATACAAGACCCAAGTTCCTCAGCAAAGATGTGGATTCTGAAATAAGGTTGGCATCAAGTTTTGACTTCACCATATTCCTTTCCTTCAGGCTTCCATGTCTTCAATCTTTGCTATTCTTTTGGTAGTTTTTTTAAGTGAAAAGCTGTGACTTATCTAGCTCAGTGTTTGGTAGCTAAAGACCATTTAGTTGGATTTATAATCCTAAGTTGACATTTATTTTTCATCATCGCCTTGTCAACGGTATTCTGAGCTGAGTGTTTTAGAACAGCGCTACTCAAAATGTGACCTCCACAATGTGTTTAACCTATCCGGAAAGAGAGAGAAAAAACATCTCTCAGAATGTTTATCAGCTGTATGCTGTGCTCACTGCTTCGTTCTGTTATGGGGAGGGAACAGATGTGCTGGCTGCATGTTGCCTCAAGCTTTCATTTTGTTTGACTGGTACTTTAAGCTGCCTCCTTCCAGAAAGAAGGCAAATTGAATGCAGCCCACTGCTCCACTTCCAATTTCCATCTGTTTCCCTGTCATTTGGGGGCCACCAGAAAACCTGGTGTAACTAAGGCTTTGGCCTCTGGCAGCCCCAGTAGAGAAAATTGGTCCTCTATGTGTTCTCACCCAACGTTGTATTTATGGGCGCAGACACGCTCCTCCTTTATAAAATAGCATAAAATGTCTTTCTCACATTTGACTTTAATGGTTTAGTTCCTGGCTCCTCCCCCTTAAGCCTTTTTGAGGGAATCATTTTCAATTCTATTTCCACTTTTAGCTACCTCTGTGCATGTTGCCTGCCACGTGAATGTCATGGCTTAATACCTGTTAATAAGATTTCAGGTAAAAGATTATTTTGGAAATTTCTGTAATACATTGTTTATATTACCAATAACTTGGCAGGCTTGGAGAACTGGTTCCAGTGAATAGGAGTTTGCCTATAAGTTATTACCAATAAATCTTTTGTTTTGTTTAAATGCCTTAAGTGTTTTTTGTATTTAGAAGTAAATTTAATACATTTAAAAAAAATATTTTCCTCTTCACCAAGCCACTTGGAGAGTGATGTGGAAAATAAGACTGCCGAGATACAAAATCTTCAGCAACATATGTTTGTCCTTGGAAAGGATATTAAACGAAATGAAGAACTTCTTAAAAGAGGCCAACTACATTTGAAAGAGTTCGAGGTAAATTATAAACATATTTTGTTTTTCAAAATACCATTTTCAAGTTTTTAAAAAGATTTTGACAGGAAAGTAAAAAAAAAGATGTTGACAGTTAAAGCAATATATCTCAAATATCTTGGTCTCAAAAGAGTTTTTATTTTTGTAGGTTATATTTATCAATGTGTATTTTAAAAATTAAAATGCTAAAATTTAGTTCATATAAAATAATGCTGAATTTGTACTAATATTAATAAACATTTTTATGATTAATGACTTTTTCAAAAATTCTGTTGGCATTTTATAATATTTCATCTGTGTATATTGTCTTGTTTAATGAAATGCAATGAATTCTCATGTCACTGCCTGCATTTAGCCTCTAGTAGTACTATACATTACTGAATATACTCGAGTATAAGTTGAACTGAATATCAGTTGCGGCACTTAATTTTTTTCAGTGCTCTTATTGGGGGCTCATACATCTCATCTCACAATCCATGCATTTCTCCAACGTGTCAGGCACATTTGCACATATGTTACCATCATCATTTTCTTTCTTTTTTTAAGGCATCACTGCCCTCTGGTGGGAGTGGGAACCGTCATCATTTTCAAAGCATTCTCTTCCCACTTGAGCCCCTGATATCAGCGCCCCATCCCCCCGCTCCTCCCTCCACCCTCCCTCACGAACCCTCACAGATACAGATTATTTTTCCCTATCTTACATTGTCCTCCATCATCTCTCACCCAACTTTCAGTTATTTGTCCCTCTGTGTGACAAATTTCCCCTTTCTCCCTCAACCCTCCCCTAATCCTCCTGGTATCTCTACTCTCTTTGTTGGCCCTGAGGTGTTTATCTTTCCTGGATTCCCTGTGTTGCCAGCTCTTTATCTGTAGCAGTGTGCATGGTCTGATCTATTCCAGTTTGTAAGGTCGTGATAGTGAGGTGAAGGAAGCACCAAAGAGCTAGAGGAAAGTTGCATGTTTCATCAGTGCTGTACTGACAGGTTCATCCTTCCCTGTGACCCCTGTGTGAGGGGATGTCCATTTCTCTACAGATGGGCATTGGGTCTCCACTCCATGCTCCCCTCCACCCCCAGCCTCCCTTTCACCTTTGGTGTGATTTGATTCTGGGTCTTAGATGCCTGATCTCACAAACTCCTCGTGATCACACAAGCTGGTGTGCTTCTTCCATGTAGGCTTTATGCTTCTCAGCTAGATAGCTGCTTCTTTATTTTCAAGTCTATAAGACCCCAGGCGCTATATCTTTTGACAGCAGGACACCATCAGCTTTCCTCACCACATTTGCTTTTGCACCCATTTTGTCTTTGGGAATCATGTTGACAAGCTGAGTGTCACAGAATGCTGGATTATTAGAACAAAGTGTTCTTGTGCTAAGCGAGTAGTACTTGAATCGAGGCCCAATGTGCATCTGCAACCTTAATTCTTAATATATAGATATGAGTACATAATTCTATTCCTATATATATATACACACACACAAACACATATATATTTACATATGTACATGCCAGTATTTAAACCTCTATAGATGTCCTTTGCCTCCTGGTTCTTTCCTCTATTTCCTTTTTACTTCCCTCTTTTCCCACCATCATGTTTGGTCTTCATTCGGGTTTAGTAATTTTCCCTGCTACATAGCCCTTGGTTGAGCCCGCCCTACCAGGCAACCTACTATTGATTTTAGTTCACTTGCTGTTCCCTTGTCCCTGGGTTGGTTCCTCCACCCCGCCCCTTTCCTTTCTCCCACCTCCCATATCCCTCCAGAACCACTGGCCCCATTCTTTTCATCTCTGAATTAGATACCACACCTATCTTATTTAGATATTCATGCAGATACATTAATAAGTGCAAAAGCCAAGCAAAGCCAGGTATAGCAACCTAGGAAGTCACAGCCAATAAAATAATAGCAGCAGCAGCAGCAGAAAGCAAGAACAAAATAACAATAACAAAAAAAAAGCCACCGACAGAAAATGGAAAAGTTTATAAATACTTCAAGGTCTGTTTGCTGGCCTTTACAAGTGTTTTCCTGTTGAGTGTGATGGGG
>PVJH01035834.1:0-19333 GCA_004026705.1 Nesogale talazaci
TCTGGGAAATGAAGAGACCTCCATGAACTCTCTAGGGCTCCAGGCTGTTATTTACAAAATAGAGCTTTGTGCTCAGTGATCCCCAGGTTGCCTCTAGCTAGGTCCTCTCCTTCTATGAAATACCGTCTACAGTGCATGTATGCGGAAGATCCTCTCTCCCTCCTTGGCAGCCGAGTACTCCCTACCTGGAAACTCTGAACCCATGGAAGCAGAAACTCCCATTTCTAGTCAGCAGTATCCAATAGGACTCATTAAAACGATGTCTCATTCCTCTTAAAGCTGATTCAGGTGGAGACAATGATACTTAATGCCTTTCATGCTTTGGTAAATTCTGAATCCTTGAATCTTTTGCATTACATTATGTTTCTCTGAAAGGACACCCGCTTCCTCCCTTCCCAAAGTCATGTATTTATATCAAACTAACTGCCATGAAGTCAACAAAAAATTTCAGTTTTTCATATTTCCCAGTTTTTTTGAAGCTTCCTCATACTTATATTGTCTTACTTTTCCTTTCTGAAATATTTTCACTTATCCATTTGGGTACAAATACTGTTGTTATCCAAGAGACCTTGCTGGGATGATATATTTGTGTCTCATGAAGATCCCTCCTGCCTAAGCTGGTGGTGGGGCGAACGGGGAACAGATCACAACTATTGACATATATCATTCTCCCAGGGGAAGGGGCAGCAGAAAAGTGGATAAAAGGAGTTGGCACTATGTGTTAGACATGAAAAACAATCATATGATGATTACAAGGGTTCCTCAGGGAGGGATGGAGGGAGGTGGAGAAGGCAAAAACAAGTGGATACCAAGGAACAAGTAGGAAAACAATGCTTTGAGGATGATGGCAACATATGTACAAATGTGCTTAACGCACTGAATGGATTGTGATCAGAGCTGTAAGAACACTCAATATGATTTTTTAATAGAAGAAAATATGTATGTATATTTCTATACCCTTTGTGGGTCATACCCATTGTTTCCTTACCTCTATCTAGTTCTCTCTTCCTGGACAAACCAAACAATTTGTCCAATCCCCACCCTTGGGGGAAAAGATCTCCCCACAACCTGCCAAAAACTCAGATGTAGGTTTGTCAGCCTTGAACCGACTCTCCATTCTTCTGGAGATGTGGTCTCAGCGTGATGTGCTCACTTCCATTTTGCTGAGGATTCAGGCATCTCCAATATTTCACACAGTGGAATTGAAAGTAACTCTCTCACAGGAACTGAGGGAAAAAGCCTCTGACTGATTTGGGAGGAAATTCATAGGATCCCTAGAACGATTGTAATGTCTCTGGTGACACAGGTCATGTGATGGTCCAGGTTTTAACTCAACCATAGCAACCAGATAAGCAATATTAAAAGGATTCAGGAGGGAAAAGAGTAGGCATTGGAACCTGGCTTTTTGGGGGAGGACAGATGCACAGAGCAAGGTTGTGATCTTGACCACAAGTGCTCAACTCAACAAATTGAGTAGGCTCTGTCAATGATCATATGTAAATGGAGTTTCCTAGAGGGAACTGCTGGACAAAAGCTTTTAATTAGTTTCTCTCCCCTTAACTTTGAAAATCAGAACAAAGTCAACCCACTAGACCAGAGGTTCTCAACCTGTAGGTCATGATCCCTGGGGGCGGGGGGGAGGGCCCTCAAAAGACCCTCTCACAGGGTCACCTGATTCATTGGAGTAGCAAAATTATAATGTAACAAAATTTTTAGGTTGGCGGACTCCACTACAGGAGGAACTCTCTGAAAGTGCCTCGGTATTGGGAAGGTTGAGAACCACTGCTCTATACAATGACAAGGAAGGGCCTGAAGCTGTGGCCCTCTGGGAGATTTGGCCCAGAAGAGGCATTATAAACTGATTTATAGAGTGAGTTTGCTTTAATTTGAAAGTGCTGCTCATCAGAATGGTTCTCATAAAAATGGAGATTACTGCAGATATAAATGAGCTCTGGCCACCATGGGCTTGCATGCTTCCTTGATAACATTCAGTTGGAGCTGTGGCTCATGCCCCCTTTAGACATACTCACTTCCCCACTACTCCCTATCATTTTAAACCCAACCCAACTCACCCATGTATGCCACGTGCTGGGTTTCTGTAGCCTTTGATTTTGCCATCCCAGTTCCTTCAGTGGGCTAACATACATTGGCTTAAACAAGCAGGCTATCATTTAGAACCTGCGAGATGATGCTATATTGGAATAGCTGGGGTCTCATCATGTGAACCATGGAGCTGGTGCCACTTCAGCGACAGCTTGATCTGCCTGGTATCTGGTTCTTTTCTATCCACCTCCTAGTTGCGTGTCTGTCCATCTCTTTGACATGCCACTGAAGAAAGAACTCAGTCAGCGCTGGCAGCAAGTCCTAGCTTTGGGAACCTCAGATCTCCCCTGTGAATGGGTTTGGGGAAGGTGAAAGTCACACAAGCTTAGGGAGCACAAAGTGCGAGTTCCCCAAGGGTCATAGTTTCTAATTGCTGCTGACAGAGACTGCCACAATGGTTCCACTTGGTGCCTGTGAGCTATTGCACTATAGCAAGCAACATTTCATTAGTGAGATGTAGTCAATTCATATGGCCCTTCTAGCTGAATTTCCTTTTGTGATATAATTCTAGACTCTGACTGTGGCCGTAAAAAACAAAAAAAAGCAAAACACCCTCCCAGATTTATTTTCTCATAATTTCTGTATGTGGAGCTCATTCTCATATGGTGTCTGTCTGCCATGTGAATGAATAAAATCCACACAAAAAATTCACTGCCACTGAGTCCATTCTGAGTCAGGGTGAGCTTTATAGGATCAGGGTAGAACTGTCCCTGAGGGTTTCTGAGACTGCAATTCCTTACAGAAGCAGAAAGCCTCTTCTGTCTCCTCGAGTGCAGATGGTGGTTTCAAAGAGCCGACCTTGCGCATCTCAACCCAACTTGTAACTGTAGACACATGTAAAAGTAGACACATCTGTGTCTATGTTAAACTCACTAGTGATCAGAGTGAGACCCCACTCTACAGGGTCTGGTCCAACTTTCCTAATAAGGATAACCCTACCAAGGTGCCAAGACTGTTTTCTTTTTCTACCCACTCATGATCCACCCCTGATTGCATATCTTGAACTCCTTCTGGTGGCACTTTGACCTGCACTCCTAAAAAAGGAAGATGGACTCAGCAGAGCAGACTTCACAGCCAAGCTACTGCAAATGTGCCCTGAAGCCTGAGAACTGCCCAAAGAGCTGAAATCCAGGTCCCCAAAGCATTGCTTTCGGATGTGGGGGCGACAGAGAAAGCCACAGGTGTGCTCAAGGCACTGTGCAGGCTGAGAAGTTACCTGTAAAGAACTTATCCATTCAGCATCAGGCTGAATGGGAATGATCGGACAGGAGAGGTGGGTTGATTTGATTTTACTTCCCCCCCCCCCCGATATCTTGCCCTCAGCACTCAAGAACCACTTTGTCAAAAAATCTAGCTGAACTCTCAAGCTGAGATATAGAAATTTCAGTATTTATACATGGACACAAGATGAGTCTGTGTAAAAGTAGGGGATGTCACTAAGCACGATCTTCAGTAATTAAAAAGCCAAGCAACCGCAAAGCAATCACCAAGCACTGAAGCTGAATCCCAGGATCACCATTCTGTATTACTCAGCTGTCCCAGGTTCAAGGTTCCACCTGTATCACTGGGAGGGGGTCTCCAAGACAACCCCCATCTTTGAAAGCCTCTTCTGTCTCCTTGGGTGCAGATGGTGGTTTCAATGAGTGTCACTAGGCAGTGAGTACTGAATCAGTTCCATCTCGCTCTCTCCACCATGGGAACACCTTAGTCTTTTAGGACACAACTTCCTAAATTGGCCCTCACTCCCCTTTACTTCGGGCTTAGAATTTGCAGCGTGAATCAGGTAATATTTCCTGTGTAAAATGCATGTATTAGGCACAGATTGTTTCCCCTAATGCACTGCAATCCGTTCCTTGTAACTGTGTGCATGCAGCTTTCTGTGTTTCCTGCTCCCAATTCAGAGCTGGCAGGGAGTTCAGTTTGGTTCTTTTCCTTCCTAAGCCTTCTGAACAACAAGGCTGCTTCTCTTTTGCTCTTACATGCTTAATGACTGTAACTTGGGGTGGGTTCAGTTCCAGACATTCTGGTTGGAAAAGAATCATATTTTAGGGTTCTACCTCTCACTTTCTGACCAGAAAGTCTGGCCTCTTTAATAATTTGGGGGTTGTCTTCCATATTGTTCACCCAGTCTAGACAGGATCTTCGAATGTAATCCTTTACAGTAGTGGGATCTGACCCCCTTACTTGTCCTGGTCTCGGGGCTGTGGAAACTGATTAGTTCATCAGGACAATCGTCTCCATTTGTCGTTTGATTGTCAACACCTCTCTTTGCTCTGGATGGGTAGGGACCAATGGTTTCCACTTTGAAATCTTATCATGAACTTTGAAGGTCCAGATGACTTCTGCATCTCAGGAACATCTCAGAGGGGATCTTGTGTGAGAGGAGCCAAAGATAAACGGAAAAGGATGGTGACTGCAGGCTTCCTTTAGAGACTGGAGGTCTTTTCTCTTGGGTCACAGGCAAAGAATTGCTTCATTTGAACAGGTTGAAGTAGGGGTCAGAGGAGAGATTAAGTCAAGGGACTAATCTGATATTTTGAACCCTCAAAATGTGTCTCCCCACCCCCACTAACAGAGATACATCTTCCCTTTGTAAGGACTGTTCTCAGAAAGCAGAGGATTTGATAAGCATGTCACACACACTTTCAGAGATTTCATTTTGCCTGGATATGTTAGGCTGGGCTGTCTAAGTAAACAAAACCACTGACACTCATATAAGTCTAAGGCAGAACTGTTGACCAAGAAGCAATTTCACATCAAAAAGACTTTCCAGTCCAGCTCCAGTCCATGTGTCTGATTCTAGATAGAACCTTCTTCAGACGCATGTAGCTGCAGGGGCGTGTCATGGAAAGTGGAAGCCCCATACAGGGAGATGACAGATGACAGTTCCAGTGTGGTAGGAGCTTTGCATGGTGCCGCTGACAGTTTTCTAGGTGAGTGACTCCTATGGAGATGCCTTCTGAATAAAACCAAACTGACAAACTTGAACTATAAGCCAACGCACTGCCACAAGTAGATACAAATCTTCAGAGCATTCTCAGGCCTATTAATCTTTATGGAAATCATGGATCTTAATGGAAGCAGGTAGCCTCACCTTCTCCCATAGAGTGAATGCAGATACGTTGAGCTGCAGCCTTTATGTTGAGTGGTCTTACCCGGCAGTGCCACCAAGCCTTCGACGCAATATGGTCCACACAATTCCTTTGTTAATGCTTTGACTCCTTAAGACGAGTATACACGTGGCTCAGTGCCTTTGCTGGGTGTCCGGAGCCGGACATGCTTGGCCTGGCTATAGTCACGTAGTCTAAACTCTGTCATGGTCTATTTGCCTGAGATTTGTGGTCTGTTACTTTTGTAACTTTTGCATAGACCTTGAGTTGTGGAGAGCTGGCCTCCTTTGGAAGGTGGTTGTGGGGACGGCCCTGGCCTTCGAAGCTGGACAAGATGATATAGGTAGTGAATAGAGCATTTATGATTATCCCCTGGCTTGCAGGAGTGCTGACCTTCACTTGCTAACTTTGAAGATAACTTTGTTTCATGCCTCGGCTTGTTGCCTAGGCTTGCTTTCCCTATAAAATTGGTTTATTTCTCCCTAATAAACGAGGCTTGATCAGAATCCCGTCTTGCCTCCATTCTTCGCGTCCCCTGCCCATCTTCATCTTTCAGGCTCCGGACCCAGAGATCCACGTTCGAATGTCCCGCGGGCCGGGACATTTCTGGCGCCCGTAACGTGGGGCAATCTTGCGAGTTGAGAGAGCTGCTTCCATGAGCTGCGGGGCGCCAGCGACAGTGCTAAACGGTCTCTCCATTGCCCGCTGAGCCAATTGAGCTGCTAACAATGCTGTGACTACTTGAGCTGCCACCGATCTCTGCTACCTGAAGCTGCCGCTGTGTCCTCTGAGCTGCTGCCTACTTAATTTGAGCTGCTGCCTGCTTAATTTGAGTTGTTGCCTACTTGAGATTCCTGCGGGTTTCTCTTTTTGAGCCATGAGACCTGAAAATCGTAGCCCTTTGTCAGCCCCGCTCCCCGCGCTCTAAAAAGCTAGCCCTCCTCGCGGACGGCCACCTGGAGAAGGACGTCCCTGGAAGAAGCGAACAGCCCCGAGAAACCGGTCGACCCCCTCCCCGTTTGTTGCCTCCCAGGCGGTGTGGTACCTGCTGCGCGATCTGCCTAAAAGTGAGTCGTTGTTCGCAATTATGGGTCAGGTATTAAGCCAACATCAGGTATTTGTTGGTCAGTTAAGAGATGCCCTTCGGACGCGAGGAGTAAAGGTTAAAGCTAAGGACATGTTTAAGTTTTTTGACTTTGTTAAGGACACGTGCCCCTGGTTCCTTCAAGAGGGCACTATTTCTGCGCGCACTTGGAAGTGCAGTAGGCGATTATTTAACTGATTACTATGAAACTTTTGGGCTTGAACGTATCCCTGTTACAGTCTTTTCTTATTATAACTTAATTAAGGAAATTATTGATGTTAAAAATGACGACTCACGCGCTAGTCAGATCATCGCTCAAACCGAAACCATCCTGAAAACGGCTTCCACTCCGGAATTTATTTCCCTGGAGGATGAGCCCGAGTTAAGACTAGGGGATGAACCAAGTCCTAAACTGTCTCCCCCTAGCAAAAACCCTTTCCCAGACTGAAGACATTCTTAAAGCAGCTCCTAACCCTGAGTTAAGATCCTCCCTACAATTCATTCCGCTAGACAAAGAGGAGGGTGTAACTCCGCCTACTGCCTCTCACACTTTTCCCGCCACTCCTGCGGCCCTCACCCCTCCCAGTGCTGCCGCAGAGCCAGCCCCTCCCGCCACCAGGCAGTCCACGCCCAGCCCTAATCCTCCAGATTCAGATCCATCTGAAGTAGATTGGGATGACTTAGATGAAGAGGCCACTGAATACCGTAAACCTGACTGGCCCCCTCGACCTCAATATCCCGCCCTTACATTTCCCCTTTACAGCCTACTGCTCCTTTGATACCTTCCAGTCAGGCTTGTACTAAAAATCATGTATCTTCTCGGTCAACGTTTAAAACGAAAACTCAGTTGTCCAAGTGAGACAAGCCTTCTGACTTGTCTTCTTTTCAGCACTCTTGCAAAAAATTAATTTTTCCAGTTCTTGAAATCAAAGCCAATGATGACAATAGTGATGAGGATGCAGAATCCACAAGAAAACATGAGACATTTAAATTTTTGTTATTGAAAGAACTCAAACAGGCAGTCTCCACTTATGGACCCAATACATCATTTACTAGGAGCCTTGTGGAAGCTCTTTGTGATAAATGGCTCACCACAGGGGATTGGAATATATTGGCAAAGTCCGTCCTTTTAGGTGGAGATTATTTACTACAAAATATTTATTAGGAAAGTCTAATCTTAATTTAAAAGAGTTTTCAGGTAGTTAATGGAATTATTAATCAGGATTATAATGATGAAGTTAAAGCAGTGATAGAGTCTGGTATATCAGGTTTGTAAAGGAATATTGCTGAAGTCAATTTTTGTTGCCTTGTATTTCTAGAATAGATGTTTTTACTTATAGAAAACAATACCTATCTTTGACTACCCTATATTAAATCAAAGGGTCTTTAGCAGTGTGGTAGTGGGGAAACAAAAGCGCCCCTGCATGGATTTAGAAAATGATGGGAATGCATTTAAAGTTACTCCTTCAGGACATTCAGGAGGGACTGAAAACTCCCTGCTGAGTTTTGCCAATTCCATCATGGAGGGAATGAGAAAAGCAGCCTATTGCAGGCTAAGGCAAGGTTGTATTATCTTACAGTATGGGAAGCCTGAAAGGCAATACAGCTTAATCAAACCTGTAACTTTATTGGTAAGATTAGAGAAAGAATGTCTGTTTGGTAAGTTACTTCTACAATTAAATAAGTTTGCTAACAGTTTGTGCATAATTTTAAATCATTCAGGGTTCCGCTAAAGAGCAATTGGTTAGCTCTCCCACTTCTCTGAGAGCTGACAGCCAAAATCTACATAACAGTGACATAGCAAGTTTCACAGACTTGGAATCAAGAAAGTTGCCTGATATTGGTTATAATGTCTTAAAATCTTTATTATTACAGAAGGGAGAGGAGAGAAATATTATATGTCACAAGTTATGTCTAATAACCTTAATCAAAAGATTTTTCTCCTTTGTAAAAAAATTGTAACAAAATTAAGGCAGGTAAATACACCTTCACTCCTACAGAGAAAGCTGATCCTGAAAGATCCAAGGAGAATGGAAATTGTGTTTGGGATCCAGTTCCTATAATCACTTGGAAAAGCAGATATATTTGTATTCTTGCAAAATAAAGCTTATAAACTCTCCTCAGAAGAATGCAACCACGTTAAGGAAGGACACAGAAGAGATGGAGAAATCCCTTAACCATAATTCTATTTCCAGGTTGCTGACACCCCAAAGGGAGGGGCTCTCTTTGTTTAACCCCACCGCAGGTATACGAACGGACCGACCTTGAGCCATGGGAAATATGCCGACCACCCCCGTATCCTGTTCTCCAGAGTGTAGACATCGCATTTAACCCCCCTCCACATGTCCACAAGTTTCTCCTTCCAAAGCAGGTCCTCTTAGCAACAGAGGAAAAACGGAAAACTCTAGAGTCAAGTACAAAGAGCAACTGCATCCTGTTCTCCAGAGTGCAGAGGAGTCATGTCTGTCCTTGAACCCAGGCTCCCCCAGCAGCCACTCATCAGCACGGCCATGCCCTCCGTGCCAGCAGCAGGCATGACACCCAAGGCAGCAGATAAGACCCCTTTTAGTCTGCCCCATATGTGGTCCAGGAAGGTTTACTCAGGGCAGGTGGGTGGGTGAGACCACCCCGGAAACTCTGGTTGGTATTTTCTCTTTAAGGCAAACTGTTCCCCCTCCTGTCTCTTTAAAGTGCTATGAGTAACCTTGATGCAAAGCAGCAATATTTACTCTCAATAGAATCTTTAACCCTTTGCTAACAGTTAATACAATTCTCATTTCAGTGAATGTTTAAGTCTAGAAGGTCAAAGTAAGTCGCAGAAGGTGAGAGTGAGTTGTGGAAAGTCAGAGTATAATGGCAGGGTAAGAATGTCTGGCTGTGCCAGAATGTGAAAGAAATATAAAAGCTTGGGTTGTTTGAAGGAGAAAGTGAATGTGGTCATAGTATAGTGTGAGACATGTGAGAGAGAAAAAAAAGTGAATGTGTTCATAGTAAGAAAGATTCATAGTAAGAAAGATTACAGTGTAAGACATGTGCAGAACATCAAATTAATAATTTGTGTATAATATCCCACACCCACCAGCCCCACCTGGGATGATTGCTAACAGCCTTTATAGGTTCTGTTTTCTGCAAAAGAATGGGTAAGAATCCAGAGAAAAGGCCAAAATATTTTGGTATACAGCCTATCATACTATTCCAAATCCCAGATTAATTGGTTATTGCAGAACACGGAGACATGGCACTATCCACCAAATAAATTAATTCAGTTTTGCAAATTACTTGCCTTTGCTTTCCCCAAAGTTACTAGTAAAGAACCTTTGGGTGATGCTTTACTAGTGTTCACGGATGGTCATCCACAGGAGTTGCTGCCTATTCCTTTGCTAACTAAGTAATTAAATTTAAAACAAGTTTTACTTCTGCTCAGTTGGTAGAGTTACAAGCTATGATTGCAGTTTTATCAGCCTTTCCTGATAAGGCATTCAATATTTAACTGCTCCTTTTTTCTTAGGACATATTAGGGCTCATTTGGGCCTACCGGGGCCTCTGACTCAAGGTAATGAGATCGCTGATGCAGCTACAAGAATGGTGGCCATGGTTATGACCAGCAATTTACAACAGGCCCAAGCCGCTCATGTCTTGCATCATTTGAATGCCCAGTCCCTAAGACTGATGTTTAAAATAACTAGAGAGCAAGCCAGACAGATTGTTAAGCAATGCACTTCTTGTGTGACATTTTTACCAGTCCCCCATTTGGGAATTAACCCTAAGGGACTAGTACCTAACTCGATCTGGCAAATGGATGTCACCCACTATGCAGAGTTTGGGAATCTCAAATATATTCATGTATGTATAGACACCTATAGTGGGTTTATTCTCGCTACCCTTCAAACAGGAGAGGCAACCAAGCATGTTGTGGCCCATCTGTTGCATTGTTTTTCTATTTTGGGAGTCCCCAAACAAAGACAGATAATGGCCCTGGCTATGCTGCAAAAGCCTTTAAAAACTTTTGTAATCAATTACAGATCAAGCACATTACAGGAATCCCTTACAACCCCCAGGGGCAAGGTATAGTTGAAAGAGCCCATTTATCCTTGAAAAACTACTATTGAAAAAATTAAAAAGGGGGAATGGCACCCCACTAAAGGTACCCCCAGAAACATTCTTAACCACACTCTTTTTATAAGAATTTTTTTAACATTGGACTATCATGGGAAATCTGCTGCGGATCGTTTTTGGCATGCTGAATCTCAAAAACAATTTGCCACGGTAAAATGGAGAGACCCACTGGACAATTCATGGCATGGCCCAGACTCAGTGTTAATCTGGGGAAGGGGCTCAGTTTGCATTTACTCTCAAGAATATCATGCGGCCAGATGGCTGCCAGAACGACTGGTGAAACAAATTGATGACAAACCTCGATCCAGGGAAGAGATTTCTCCCTGAGAATATGTTCTTTTCCTTTTTACAGAAATGTATCCTGAAGAAATGTTCCTGTGGATTGCTATCTTGCATTACCTAGCCCTTTTACTGACTATTCTGAAGGCAGTTCTTGTGACTTGACTTCTCCTTTTACAGTCCAACCTTTGCAGTTTATGAATGTGACTTGCTTATATTCCCCCTCCCTTAACAATACTTGTGAGATTGATGTGGGATTGGCAGGGTTTGTTTCTTGTTCTAGTGCTATTAATGTTACGGGCCCTTTATGTGCCCTTAATAGTTCAGTTTTTGTTTGTGGCAACAATAGGGCTTTTACCCAGTTACCCAGCAATTGGACAGGGTTATGTGTGCTAGCCTCTCTCCTTCCAGACATAGATATTATTCCTGAAAACGAGCCTGTCCCTATCCTTGCTATTGATCACATGGCAGGAAGAGCTAAAAAAGCAGTGCAACTAGTTCCCCTATTTGTAGGATTAGGGATCAGTACTGCAGTGCCCTCTGGGACTGCAGGTTCGGGTGTCTCCTTTACTCAGTATACAAAATTATCTAGGCAGTAAATTTCAGATGTGCAGGCCTTGTCAGGCACTATACAAGATTTGCAAGATCAAGTAGATTCTTTAGCAGAAGTAGTATTACAAAACAGAAGAGGTTTAGATTTACTTGCTGCAGAGCAGGGAGGTATTTGCTTGGCTTTACAGGAAAGATGCTGTTTTTATGCCAACAAATCTGGAATCGTAAGAGACAAAATCAAGCACCTGCAAGAAGACTTGAAGAAGAGCAGAAAGGAGTTGACCACCAATCCACTGTGGACCGGGCTCAATGACTGCTGCCTTACCTCTTGTCACTTTTGGGCCTCCTCGTTAGTTTATTGCTTTTGCTTTCATTATGGCCAATATTATTCAACAGCCTCATGGCATTTATTAAGCAACAGATTGAGACCATTTTAGCAAGACCCCTGCAAATTCATTATTATCGCTTGGAGATGAATGATTTTGAACAGGGTGGCACACACGACTATGGTGTGATAAGACCCTCTGCCTCCATGAGCTGAACTTGACAGCCAATGACAGGTAAGATCAGGAGCACTCTTTACCGACCTAAGACAGGCCATGGTCACATTAGAAGGCCATTGACCAATGACGGGTAAGAACTGAGTGTGTGTCCTGACAACCTAAGACAGGCGGAGTTCCCGGGAGGATATTATTTGAAAAAATAAAAAAAAGGGGGACCTGTCCAGAGCCATCCAGCCTGGACATGCCTGGCCTGGCTATAGTCATGTAGCCTAAACTCTGTCATGGTCTATTTGCCTGAGCTTTGTGGTCTGTTACTTTTGTAACTTTTGCATAGACCTTGAGTTGTGGAGAACTGGCCTCCTTTGGAGGGTGGTTGTGGGGACGGCCCTGGCCTTCCAGGCTTGACAAGATGATATAGGTAGTGAATAGAGCATTTGTGATTATCCTCTGACTTGCAGGAGTGCTGACCTTCACTTGTTAACTTTGAAGATAACTTTGTTTCATGCCTCGGCTTGTTGCCTAGGCTTGCTTTCCCTATAAAATTGGTTTATTTCTCCCTAATAAACGAGGCTTGATCAGAATCCCGTGTTGCCTCCATTCTTCGCGTCCCCTGCCCATCTTCATCTTTCAGGCTCCGGACCCAGAGATCCACGTTCGAATGTCCCGTGGGCCGGGACAGCTGGGGGCTGTTGGACATGTATAAACATGCTGACTCAGTTCCGGTAACGTTTGAAGTGCTATGTCTGCTGCTCTGTGTGTCACGTAATGTAAACAGATCCCATTAATGAAAAGCTTATGAAGAGCCCCTGGGTCGTGCTGTCATGAAACATACCTAGAGGCAGCTCAACTTAACAGTTTTAAGGAGCCATCATTACGATTGCAAATCATGCTCATCAGCTGACCAGCTGACCAGCTGTTTTTTATTAGTTACTTTGTTGGATTTTCATAAGAGGTTGAAGTGAAAACTAGTAGGAGGAAAGTGCTGACAAGTTTCAGGGAAAAAAAGGTTAATTTTATTTTTAGAAATCCATTAAATAAAATAAATGTTTAAGTTAAAGCAGTTATATCATGTTTTAATTATCCTATCCATATCCCTGAATCCTCACTTCAAAACAAAAATTTAATAAAATTTGTAAGTAGGAGGTGGCCCGTGTGAATCTCTTATGTTGCACCAAATGGTCCATGTTATCATTGAGGTTGACACCCCTGTATTAGGTGATCATTGCTGTAAGCCAGGCCGGAATCGATTGTCCTGACCTGTTTTTCCAAGAATGGTTTTATTTTGATTGTGTGTTCTTAATGCATTCGAGTGTGTGTTTACCCATACGTGAGTGTGCACAGTAGGAGGTATAGGTCCTAATTCATTCTTGGGCATTTAGAAACCCGATTTTCCAATCCCCTATGTTGAAATCTGTTTTCTTCATAAAATGGACCAAATCCCATTGCAAAACATTAGTGGCACATAGAGGTATTGTCTTATATCTAGACTCTCAGTTTGATTCCGAAGGACTATGTCTACAATTGTACCAGCTTCAAGATTTTTATATTACTGTGGTATGCAATATATTCCAAATCAGAAAATATGAGGCTTCAGGCTTTCATCTTCCCTTTCAGCAGTGTTTTATTCATGCTGAGGCCTCGTGTTATTACATAAAGTGTTGAGAATTGACTTCCCAGAAGATGACCTCGTGGGGTACTCACCCGAGTGACTCAGTGAGTGATGGGCCAGGGGAGAGTAAGTGAGGGAGAGATTCAACACTGCCGGATCACGGGAGGAGCATCAAAACAATCAGTAGGTACAGATTCTCAGGGTTTTGAGGAGCTGGGGGCATTGGGATTACCACAGTACTGCAAGGCTAGGGCCAAACCCTAGCTGGTTTGGGGTCTGGCCCTAACACTTGCACTGACTGACCCTGTCTCAGCAGGAGCCGCTGCCAAGAGGTTGAAGGCGGCACAGGGACATTTCCTCGTCAGTGTTGCAGTTTCCTGCCAGTACAGGGCAGAGATTGAACCCTTACAGCACAATGCTCAGGGATCTGGCCTTGACATGTGGTTCCTTTAAATTCCCCAGCTTCTCTCTGTCCCCCATACCCTCAGCACCACCACCCGCAGTTTCAGCAGACTTGCTTTCTTGGTGTGAACTCCTGTTCTTTTCTAGTTCGTCTCTCAGGACAGGCCCCTTCCCGTAGCCTGAGGCAATTACATCTGCTTTACCCAGCTGGGACAAGCTCACCCCATGCAGTGTCGCCCGAGGCTGGAGAAGCCCCACCCTCCACCTGGGTATTTTCCGCCCAATTTCTTACACAGGATTTCCAGCCTCTGTGATTGGGAGAGTTCTTACCTGTCCTCTGGGGATCCATCTGACCGAGGAAGATTTCTCTCACCTGCCTTGTGTCTTGCACAGCCCAGGATGGTTCCAAAAGTGCTAGCCTGATTTCAGCGCTGCTGTAAGAAATCCTGCCCAGCCTCTGTAGCCATTTATCTGATTGGGCAGTTCCTCTCCCCATTCACGGTGCTCTACTCAGGAGTGGGTAGGCCACCAGCCCTCTGTGGTGCTCCCCTTGCAATGGGCACCACCACTTAGTCCCTGCAGTGCCCAAGGCTGCCACTGGCTGCACCATCCCCGCTCCTGGTGAGATCATGCAGAGCACCACCCTCCTTGTGGGTTCACAACAATCCAACCAGTCCTTGAGAAGGCCACCCAACTTGCCCTCCAGACAACAGACTACTGGTTCACTAGGGAAAGAGTGAGGTCACAAGGGGATAAACTGTTAATTTCATCCCATAGCCAAGATAGTCACATGAAATTCAAAGGCACATTCCTTTAAGTTTCACAGAGAGAACCGGTGCTCTTCCAGTCCCTAGAAAATGGCACCTCGTCCCTTGGAAAAAATGCAATGCAAACAGCAATCAGCCCCAACAACCTCACTGGAAAAAACAACACAGGAGAAACAAAAGGCAAGGCCAGAACATATGGTGAACCTCATCACAGGTGTGGAAGAAGCAGACATTTCTATGTCGCTGAAGGAAATTTTCAAAATGTTACTTGGAGTCATACAGGATATTAAAGAAACTATACAGAAAAGTGATGAATTGATAGATGAGATAAAGTCCATACACCAAAGGGGTATTCAGGAGCTAAGGGATGAGATAACAACCAACAGCAGACCCACAAACTTCTTGAATCGACTGCAGCAAGCTGAAAACCACAGTCAGTGAACTAGCAGATAGCCATGTGGAATTTAACATACGCAAATAAAAATCTAATAAGATTGTCAGAGAAACTGAACAAAATGGAATAGCTTTGTCTGTTACTATGAAAAGGAATAACGTCAGAATTATTGGTCTACCAGGGGAAGATGCAACAAAGAAATCATCAGCAGTGACAGAGAAACCTTGGAGGAAAACTTCCCAAGTTGAATGAATGAAAACGAGGCAGCCATTCAGGAGGTTGAAAGAATACCAGCTAGACTGAAACCCAAGAAGTCACCAAGACACATAATAGTTAAATTGTCCAATTCTGAGGGAAAGGGGAAAATCATGAGAGCAGTAAGGAAAACAAAGCAATCACATATAGTTTCCAAATTAAGAGTATGCTCTGACCTATCAGCAGACACTATGAAGAACAGGGGAGAGGGTAGAGTAATTTTTCCAAAAATTGAAGGAAAAGTCATGCAAACTCAAGATTACTCTACCCAGCCAAATTATATGTCTAGATAGATGGAGGAGTAAAAGTTTTCACAGACAAGGAAAAACTCTAAGAATCCTTTAGAATAAATCCAGCCCTATAAAAGATGCTTGTTGACCCAGTATGGGATGAAAAACAGCACTCCTCAAGCATAAATAAGAGAACAACACTTAGAACAACCTCAACCAGCATCCAACAAAGAGAAAATAGCCCCCCAAATAGGAATGGCTAAAGGGTGGTAAAAAGTCAAGAAAGATCACTCCTCACACTCACACATGCACAATGCACTGAAAAGAAGGGGAAGTATGCAAACTCCCAATAGAAAAGGGATGAGACAATATCACATACACCACAGTTGGAGACAGTAACACTAAGTACCGATGGATTGAACTCAACCATTGAACAAATGAGGCAAGCAGACTGGCGTAGAAAATAAAACCCAGCAATCTGCTACCTACAGAAGACATATTTCAAGACAACATACAAAAATAAGTTGAGAATCAGCCTGGAGAAATGCATACCGAGCAAACAACAATTCAAAAAAAAGCAGGGGCAGCAATCCTAATCTTGGATAAAATTGACCTCAAAGTGCAGACCATAAAAAGAGATAAGGAGGGACACACTCTACTGCCCTAGAGAATGGTAGACAATGAACGAATAGCATTATAAGCATTATAAACATATAAGTATTATAAACATATATTCCATGAATGAGAGACACATTGAATATGTCAACGAAGAGTCCAAAAGTGATAAAAGAAATCACAGCCTCAACAATTATAGTGGGTGACTTCAATACACCACTCTCTGAAAATGAGAGAGCACACACGAAGAAACTAAAAAAGGTGGCTAGGTTTCTAAACACTACAATTAGACCACTTGACTCAATAACTACAGAGCTTTTTACCCCAATGCGAAAAGTTCATATTTTTTTCAAGCCCACATGTCTCATATTCCAAAACAGACCACATGCTGGGGCATAAGGCAGATCTACATAAATGTAAGAACATAAATTCTCATACATTGACATCACACAGACCTCTCTCTGAGACCACTCTGCCCTAAGGTTGGGAATCAACAAAAGGAAGATGAAGAAAATAAGAGCCAAAGTTGGAGGATGAACAACTCTCTGTTGCAAAAGGAGTGCATACTGACCCAGATCAGAGGTGAAACTAGGACATTTCTAGAAACCAAGAAAACTGGAATCATGATGTACCTAATTTATGGGATACCACAGAAGCAATTTATCAGAAGAAGTTTCATAGCAATACAAGCACACCTAAAAAGCATCTCATATCTGATATTGGCACAGAATTTACAATGACTAGAGTCAGCAGAACAATTTTACCTATACCAAGGAAGGAAATAATAAATCAGGGTGAGATTCAGGAGAGGGAAAATAAGAAAACAATGGAAAATACTAATGCTGCAAAAAGTTGTTTCTTTGAAAGGATTAACAAAATTGACAAACTACTGGCAAACATGAGGGAAAAAAAGAGAGAAACAATTTCAAAAGCAAGAATGAGGAATGAAAGTGGGGACATCACAAAAGGATAGTTGCACAGTACTACAAAGGATGGTATTCCAATGAATTCAACAACTTGGAAGACACGGATAAATCCTTGGATAAATAGTCCCTCCAGAGACTATCCCCAATGGATCTCAAGTATCTCAAGAGACCCACAGCAGTAAAGAAATAGACCAGGTTAACAAGGGATTACCAACAACAAAAAAATCACCTGGACGAGATGGCTTTATAAGAGAATTCTACCAAGGGAAGAAGTGACTCCAATCCTACACAAACTCTTCCAAAACATAGAAAAAGATGGCAAACTCCCAACCTCCTTCTATGAAACTAGTATAACACTGATACTACAATCGGGCAAGGATTCCACAAGATTGGAGAACTACAGACCAGTATCCTTAATGAACATCAATGCAAAAATCCTTAATAAAATCCTGGTCAATAAGATACAAAAGTATATAAAACCAAGAATTACCATGACCAAATGGAGTTCATACCTGGGATGCAAGGGTGGTTCAAACATATGAAAGACTAGTTTTATTCTCCATACTGACATGAAAAACTATAAGAACCACATGATAATATCAACAGTTGTGCAAAAGCTTTTTAACAACATCTCACACCAATTTCTGTTTAAGGCACCCGAGAAGATAGGACTAGTAGGAAAATTCCTCAAGACAATACAAGCTATATATAAAAAACCAACAGCCAACGTGATACTCAATGGAGAAAAGATGAACACAGTCCCACTGAAAAACTAATTTTGCTGCTGTTCTGAATTCTCCCTGTGAGAGAATCTTTTGATGTCCCCAAAGGGGTTGTAATGCACAGGTTGAGAACCACTGGTCTAGTGGGTTGATGTTTGGTATAACACTCAATGTGCTGATTTTCAAAGTTAAGGGTAAAACAAGGTAAAACTTCTGTCAAGCAGGGCCTGCTAGGAAATCCCATTTACATATGATCAGTGGTGGCTTCTACTCAATTTGCTGCGGTAAGCAGTTGTGGTTGAAACCACGACCATGCTCTGTGCATCTGCCTCCCCCAAGGAAGCCAGGCTCCAATGTCTACTCATTTCCCTCCTGCCCCTTTTAATATTGCTGACCTGGTGGCTATGGTTGAGTTGAAACCTGGGTCATAACCTGACCTATGTCACCAGTGTCATTACAATGGTTCTGGGGAGGCTATGAATTTCTTCCCAAATCAGTTGGAGGTGTTTTCCCTCAGTTTCTGTGAAAAGATTACGTTTGATTTCACTGTGTGAAATATTTGAGAAGCCCGAATCCCCAGCAAAATAGAAGTGAGGACGTCCCACTGAGACCACGTATCCGGCAGAATGAAGCGTCGCTTTAAGACTGACAAGCCCACATCTGAGTCTTCTGGTAAGTTGTTGGGGAGATCTTTTCCTCCAAGGGTGGGGACTGGACAAATGGTTTGATTTGTTCAGGAAGAGAGAAGTAGGTAGAGGTAGGAAAACAATGGGCATGACTAGGAAAGGTGTTCAAAATATACGTGTATATTTTTTATTTTTAAAAATTGCATTATTGGGCATTCTTACAGCTCTGAGGACAACCATGAATTCATTGTGTCAAGCACAGTTGTACATATGCTGCCATCATCCTCAAAACATTGTTTTTCTACCTGACCCTTGGTACCCACTTAATTTTCCCTCTTCTCCCTTCCTCCATCACTCCCTCATGAACCCTTGGCAATCCATAAATGATTTTTTTCATGTCTAACACGAACTTCTGTCTCCTTTCATCCACTGTTCTGCTGCCCTTCCCCCTGGGAGAGGATTATATGTCGATGATTGTGATCCATTACCCTTTCTCCCCCACCTTCCACATAGAGAAGAGCGGACTTTCTGAGATGCAAATATGGCATTCCCAGCAAGGTCTCTTGAATGGCAACAGTATTTGTACCCAAATGGATAAGTGAGTATATTTCAGAAAGGAGAAAGACAGAGAATATAAATATGAAGAGGCTTCAAAAATTTGTGGAAATAATATGAAAAGATGATGAAAAATTTTTGTGAACACTTTAAGGTCCCCTCATAACCTTACCTTAAGCCAGCAGTTCTCAACCTGTGGGTTTTGAACTCTTTTGGGGTTGAATGACCCTTTCACAGAGGTCACCCGATTCATAGAATTAGCAAAATGATAGTTATGAAGTAGCAAGGAAAATAATTTTATGGCTTGGTGGGTCACCACAACATGAAGAAAAATGTAATAAAGGAACATGGCCATAGTAAGGATGAGAACCACTGCCTCAAGAGTTGACTCTGCCCAGCACAGACACAGGTTCACTTCTCAATTACTCAGACCTGTAGTCTCTGTGGAGTGGTCACTGTCAGGGCTGAAGCTGTTTCAGGGAAGG